>CM053030.1:230674637-230702746 GCA_028564925.1 Lithobates sylvaticus | reverse complement strand
CAAAAAGCTTAAAAATATTTTATTTGGCTGGAGCTACACTTAAAAAATATACCTGTTTCGGCTTACAAACAGAATCAACTTAAGAACAAACCTACAGACCCAATCTTGTTTGTAACCCGGGGACCGCCTGTGTTGAAGGTAGGGATTATTAGAGGCTTGTACCATCATCCAGGGATTTAGAAATAACAAGATTGGGAGCCTAGTCCCCAACCAGGCTTTCACAAGAGCATGGGGGCCATTTGACTATCGCGGTACAGTAAAGCAATACAATTTTAAATGATATAACAACTATAAAAAATACAAGGGATTTTATTGATGCAAGAAAAAATCAACAAACCAACAATTACAGATTAAAACATGGTAGCAATTCATACATATCACCAGAGAAATAATTTAACCCCAGAAGGGGGGAATCATAGTAGGACAATTGATCACAGATGTCATCTTTCTCAACTAGTTTTGCGGACCTTAGCCGATTCGTCAGGAGTGTATCTGTAATTTAGTTAACAATTAAATCAGAAAGACAATATAGTTGCCGGAGGGCATAAACAATACAAAAAACAATAACAAAATTTGTTAATACAGCATCATGGTTGAGCAAAATATTTATATGGATAAAAGGGGGGAAAGAGCAAGGCTGCTTACCTATATCCCGGCAGACACCAGGTGCAAGCCGCCACCACCAAAGGGTGGTCCCCTGCGGCGACTCGGGGAAGCTACCAGTCATGATGAATTGGAATCTGGGTAAACTGTGTATGCCTCCTTACCGATATGGGACTACACTTTAAAGTGGTTTGAAAGGTTCAAATCGTTTTTCACAATAACAAACATATTATACTGACCTGCTCTGTGCAATGGTTTTGCCCAGAGCAGCCCAGATTCTCTTCTTTTTGGCTCCTCCCCACTGCTAAATACCCCAATAGCAAGCCGCTTGGTAAGGGTGCACTCAAGCAGACTCACCCCCGAACTGCTCCTGAACTGCACTTTTGTGAATGGACGTTGTCCATTCACACATGGAGCGCAGCTTGGCCCCACCCCTGCTTTCTGCTCAGAGACCTGGGAGAGCTGCTGCTCTCATGCACATTGTTGGATCGAGATGGGGCTATGGTAAGTATATGAGGGGGCTGGGGAGCAGCGGACCAAGGTGTTTTTTTACCTTAATGCATAGAATGCATTAAGGTAAAAACCTTTTGCCTTTACCCTAGGTTCACACCTATGCAGCCATGCGGGCCACAGTTTGCACGAGCAGAAGAGCTCACTCATTTGAATGGGCTGCCATGCTCCGCAACATGCAGGAAAGAAGTCCCTTTACTACTTTGGAAATCGCAGCACACATGGGACAGCGAGTAAAGTGTGGTTACCATTGCGGGTGTGATTTCCTGTGCGGGCAGCATCTCGCTGTGCTAGTGGTTGCAGCTGTGGGAATTTGTGTGGGTTTCGCAGAGCCACCGCCCATGCAGGCGTGAACCTAGACCTCAAACCACTTTAAGAACTACTTGTTTAGACTGTAAACCCAAACAAATAATTACAGGGTTGTCTATTATTTCATGATGTGCCTATAGTGAGGCACCCTAAGTTGCATTATCATCATTAAATTAATGAGACATTATTCACGTTATTTATTTGCAACATAAACAACATGATTTTTTTTAAAATAATAGTTTGATGTGTTCACATGATGCATTCAGTTAACTAAACTAAAAACATAAAAAAAATGTAACGTATCTGGCACATAGTACCATGAAACCACTTGTCAAATTTTATATTACTTTGGCACAGTTACATCCAATATTCTGTCAAGTTATTAAATATTATATATATATATATATATTGCATGCAGATGATACAAATAAAATGGGAAATATATTTGGTAGTATTACACAGTAGAGCTGCATTTTCATTGTACCAAAAATAAAAGAAAATAATAAAAAACAGAAACAAGGCATGGAAAATGAATATGCACAACAAATAGCTGTTTTAAATTGTGTTTGCACATATGGACACGTTTATCCCATGTAAATGATTCATACACTTTTGGCATAATTGTTTATGTGCCTTGTCAAATGCTCAATCTCAGTACATACATTTACACTAAGGATCACCCACAACTGCACTTTGCTGTGCTTAGTGCAACTGAACAGAATGGACACAAGCCCAGAAGCTGAGAGCCTAGTGCTCCTTGAGGTATGTGATGATGGCAGGTATTCTCAGTGCTGTTTAAACATTGTAATCTTGCATGCACTAAAATGGCAAGCAAACAGTATATTCTTATTAAGAGCCAGCCTCAAGACCAAGGGTCCCCAAACTTTTCAGTTTGAGGGCCACATCATATACTTTATAAATATTCACAGGTCAAAAAATAAAAATCTATTTTAAAAATGAATTAATAAACATGCTCCCGGAATCAACTTCAGACACTCCCATCATATTTGAAGTCCCCCCTGCACATCAGAGCCCCTCTATCACGGTAGTGCCCCTCCTTCACATCAGAGTCCTAACCTCCACATCAGAGTCCCTCTTCAAATCAAAGCCCCCTTTGCTTCAGAGCCCCCCTTTACATCAGAGCCTGCATTCACATTAAAGCCCCCCCTCACATCAGAGACCCAATTAACTTTGGACACAAGCCCAGAAGCTGAGAGCCTAGTGCTCCTTGAGGTATGTGATGATGGCAGGTATTCTCAGTGCTGTTTAAACATTGTAATCTTGCATGCACTAAAATGGCAAGCAAACAGTATATTCTTATTAAGAGCCAGCCTCAAGACCAAGGGTCCCCAAACTTTTCAGTTTGAGGGCCACATCATATACTTTATAAATATTCACAGGTCAAAAAATAAAAATCTATTTTAAAAATGAATTAATAAACATGCTCCCGGAATCAACTTCAGACACTCCCATCATATTTGAAGTCCCCCCTGCACATCAGAGCCCCTCTATCACGGTAGTGCCCCTCCTTCACATCAGAGTCCTAACCTCCACATCAGAGTCCCTCTTCAAATCAAAGCCCCCGTTGCTTCAGAGCCCCCCTTTACATCAGAGCCTGCATTCACATTAAAGCCCCCCCTCACATCAGAGACCCAATTAACTTTGGAGCCCGCTTCACATCAGAACCCCCTTCAAATCAGAGAACATTTTTTAGAGGGCAGGAGGTGGAGCAGGTCCTCTTTTGAATGCTGGGTTAGCTCTAAATGCCACCACCCTGGATCAGCATCATTCATTTCCATGGACTTGTTGGGCAAGCAGCTAGCACTATAGCAGCGAAAGATGCTGCATGTTCTAACTCAGTGTCATTGGTTATTATTGTGCTCGCATGATGCAAATATAAGGAAAGTTGCTTCAGGTTGGGTAAAATCTTATAGTCAGCCGGATGTGGCCCAGAGGCAGTAGTTTGTAAACTCCCTGCCCAAGATGATTGAAATACTTTTACTAAACCAGTAGATTTGCTAAGCTTTTACTAATAAATAAAATCAGAAAAGAAGGATGAAGAAGTCCTTTTTAACAGCCGCTTTACATGCTTTGCCAAATAGGTGTCACATGAAATATGTGAGGAACGATGAGACCATTGGTCAAAATTCTCCAAACTTAATTTCCCACTCTGTTTATTAAAAGCTTAGCAACTGTTGTCTAGAGTATTAACCCACATCTCTCCAGCTGTACAAATGCAAACAACACAGTTATGCCGCGTACACATGATCAGAAATTCGGCCAGCAAAAGACCAATGAGAGCTTTTGGTCGGAAAATGCGACTGTGTGTATGCTCCATCGGACTTTTGCTGGCCGAATTCCCTCCAGCAAAAGATTGAGAGCAGGTTCGCAATTTTTCGGTCGGAAAAACTTTCGATCGGAAATTCCGAACGTCTGTAGCAATTCCGACTCGCAAAATTCCTATGCATGCTCGGAAACAATTCGATGCATGCTCGGAAGCATTGAACTTAATTTTCTCGGCTCGTCATAGTGTTGTACGTCACTGCGTTCTTGACGGTCGAAAGTTCAGCAAACTTTTGTGTGTACATGTGTATGCAAGCCAAGCTTGAGTGGAATTCCGTCAGAAAAACCATCCAAGATTTTTCCGATGGAAATTCCGCTTGTGTGTACGCGCCATTACAATCTGTCTAGAGACTTGCAAATGACCTGAAACATCAGACCAACTTTCAACCAATTGCATTAGAGAAGGTGAAGAATAATAACCCCTACAACTGAAAATACTATCCCCATGCAAATTGGATAAAAACGTACAGCAAAAAATCATTTGTTTCAGCTGTTATTCTAGTTATACTTGTCCGTTTACTTTTCAAGTAGAAATCTGGGGAGTGGGTTGGAACCCATGTTAAAATAAAGATGGATGCATTTTTAAAAGACTGCTTCTTCAGCAGTTCAGTCAACTTGGATTTATGGTAAACATTGCTGTGGACTATGGACTATGGACAGATTTTCTCTGCTAATTCACAGGATTTTAGCATGTTAAATTTAAAAAAATCTAATTTCTTCATACATTTTGGCCAAAGGGTATTCTGCTACACGTCTTTTGTAAAAAATAAAAAAAAAAAAAAATCCCAATAATTGTATATTGATTGGATTGCATGTAAGTTATAGTGTCTACAAACTATGGTATGTATAACTTGGAATTATTTTTTTTTTTTATACTACTAATGGCACTGATCAGTGACTTTTATTGCTACTGCGATAGTGTGGCAAGAAATCTGACACTAACTGATGCTTGGGGGGAACTGGCTAACTGCCACTAACATCACAAGTGACACTAATACAGTGATCAGTGATAATACTATACACTGTCACTGTACTAATGACACTGGCTGGGAAGGGGTTAACATCTAGGGCGATCAAGGGGTTAAATGTGTATCTAAAAATGTGTAATGTGTGTATTATGTGCTACTTTATACTAAATAACTCTTTGTTTCTTATCCCTGCCTGCAGGGATAGGACAGAGAGATCATTCCAACTGTACAGAGCCGTGTATTGATTGTCAACACAGGGCTCTGGGCTGTGATTGGACACAGCCGTTCAGAAGGTCCTGAGTCTTGCTGACAGACTCTCGCTGTGTACAATCACAGCAGGGTTCAGTGGGGGGGGCATGCCCTAAACTCGGAAGCAGGCAGTGATGTACCAGTACGTCACTTTGACTGCACAAGACAGAATGTGGTTATACATACCTCATTAAAAGACATGCTTGATGGCAAGCAGGCTGCTAGCCAGTGATCATCCCACAGTTAAATGTGATATTATTCCTGTATAAGCTTTGCCATACTGCCTTGCTCCTAATTCTTTCATGATGGTAATGAGCATAAACACTACAATGAGCCAGTGGATACTTCTAACAAGCTAGTAGAAACTTAGCTGTAGTCACCTCCATAACAAAGACACTTGTACTTAGAAGGGTTAATAAACTGGGCTTAATAATGTTATCCAGATGCTACAGAAAATATATTGGAATTTACTGTTATAGAAATAAACATGAAAGGAGTAAAGTTCCATTTGTACTTAAAATACTATAATGAAGAATTAAACAAAATGAACATATTAGCATATGACTAAAGATAAGTTGGTATTGACTGTTCAAGAACAAAACACAAAACATCACAAAACCTTTAAGGCACCCTTGCAAACCATAAGGTAGAAAAATGAGCCCTTGAGATACTATAGAAGGTACATCAAAGTTGTGTATTCAGAAAATATTTTGAGAAAAGTAACAACTCCCCTAGTACATAAAACATTACAATGAAGAGGATATATATTAAAAAAGTATTTCTATTGTCACATTAAAAAAGATACATTAAAGTAGACCATTCAAGAAAGAAATAATGTAGAAAACTATATTGAAAAGGACTACAAAAGGGCAGTGAATATTTCTCAAAAAAAAAAACACAGAAATTATAATAGACTAAACTGTTTAAGAAATCCATCATGGAAGAATTTTTAAACCCATTTGTTCTTAGAATACTCTACCAAAACTAACTACAAATGGCCTGCCAATATGAATGCAGTGAAAGTGTACTTTTTTATGTCAGTTTAAAATCAATTAACATTATATATATTATACATACATTATACAATATATTTCTAGGTGAATCTCAGTGGTGGCTGGTGGGTTTTTTTGGGGGGGGCGGCAAACAATCCACCCCCCTGATCAGTCAGTCGGTAGTCAGGGCCCCGCACTTACCCCATCTTGTGGACAGCGCTCCAGGTGGCAGCTGCTTCTCTCCGGGCTGCTGGCGGCTGCTTCCTCGATTCCCTCCTCCTCCTGGTGGCCAATCCAATTGGATCTCCTTTTGGCCAATCGGGTGATGGGTCTCATGCCCTGCCTCCTGATTGCCAGGAGGAGAATCTGTGTTCCAATAGCGAATACTCATTCGCTATTGTCACACAACTCGGTGGGCTTCGGGTGCAGTGCTCTGTGCCCCAAACCCATCCTTTTTTGAAGCCTATTAGAGCCTCTGGTTCTAATCATGTGCTCCAAAAAAAAAAAAAAAACCCTGATTGGAATCAATGCATCCAGCGCCCTGCATGTAGATCAGGAGGCTGGATGCATGGATAGGAGGGGGGCAGTGCCCTAATGGATGGGCCACCACTGGTGAATATACTGTATTTGTGACCTTTTTGGATTTTTGTTTTGAAATAACTTAATAAAGTTTAAGGAATACAGGGTTGAAAAAATCATTTAAATTTACTATATGCAATAATAAGGATCCACAGGATGAAGATATAGGGCAGGGGATTAGCATGCAAAGTCTGGTGCAGCTCTGCATAGAAACAATCAGCTTCCAGGTTTGATTGTCAAAGCTTAATTGAATAAGTTGAAGTTAGAAGCTGATTTGGCTACCATGCACAGTTGCACCAGATTCTAAATGCTCCAGTTTTAGTAAAACCAATATGTTCAGTTATCCCTTCAGCAATTTTAATAACTTTTTTTTTTATTTGACACAATAGGGTTGATTTACTAAAAGCAAAAAGATTATGCACTTTGAAAGTGCTGTTGCACTCTGCAAGTGTTGTTGCTCTAGAGCAGGGGTCTCCAAACTTTTCAAGCAAAGAGCCAGTTTACTGTCCTTCAGACTTGAGGGGGGCCTGGATTCTGGCCATTGAGGGTAGAAAATGCCCTGGGGCTGATCATCAGTGAAAATAAACACGACCTTAATGTTAGTGGTCAGTAGGAGGAGGAATAGTCCTCCATCATTGGTATTAGTGGAAGAAATAGTTCCCCGTTGTTGGTGTCAGTGGGAGGAATAGTGCCTCATATCATTAGGCGCAATAGTGCCCCAAGGGCCAGATGAAGGCTATCAACGTGCCACATCAGGCCCTCGGGCCGCAGTTTGGAGAGCCCTGCTCTAGAGCTTAGGGCGGGGAGGTGAAGCTTCACTTTGCAAAGATTATCCAATCACATGCAAGGATAATAAAAAAAAAAAACAAGATTTTTGCTTGCACACGATTGGATGATTGAAGTCAACAGCTTTCCCCCTCATTTACTCAATTCTGGAGCCACTGCATCTGCACAATGCAACTACGCATGCAAAGTGCACAGTCTATTTGCCTTTATTAAATCAATCCCATTGGTATCTGAAAAAAAGATAATTTTTGCAGCTCTATATATAGAGAGGCCAATATGCTAAAATTAACAATAGCAATGAGAGTCTGCAAGGGTACATTTGGATCATGTGCTTGTGTATGTGAATGCATGGGGTGCATTTACTAAAGGCAAATAGACAGTACACTTTGCAAGTGCATTTGCACTCATTTTCCCGAGAGCTTAGTAAATGTGGCAATGTGTGTTACAATCTGTCTAGAGACTTGCAAATGACCTGAAACATCAGACCAACTTTTAACCAATTGCATTAGAGAAGGTGAAGAATAATAACCCCTACAACTTAAAATACTAGCCCCATGCAAATTGGATATAAACGTACAGCAAAAAATCATTTGTTTCAGCTGTTATTCTAGTTATACTTGTCTGATTACTTTTCAAGTAGATATCTGGGGAGTGGGTTGGAACCCATGTTAAAATAAAGATGGATGCATTTTTAAAAGACTGCTTCTTCAGCAGTTCAGTCAACTTGGATTTATGGTAAACATTGCTGTGGACGATGGACTATGGACAGATTTTCTCTGCTAAGGATTTTAGCATGTTCAATTTAAAAAAGTCTAATTTCTTCATACATTTGGGCCAAAGGGTATTCTGCTACACGTCTTTTGTAAAAAATAAAAAAAAAAAAAAATCCAATAATTGTATATTGATTGGATTGCATGTAAGTTATAGTGTCTACAAACTATGGTATGTATAACTTGGAATTATTTTTTTTTTATACTACTAATGGCACTGATCAGTGACTTTTATTGCTACTGCGATAGTGTGGCAAGAAATCTGACACTAACTGATGCTGGGGGGAACTGGCTAACTGCCACTAACATCACAAGTGACACTAATACAGTGATCAGTGATAATACTATACACTGTCACTGTACTAATGACACTGGCTGGGAAGGGGTTAACATCTAGGGCGATCAAGGGGTTAAATGTGTATCTAAAAATTTGTAATGTGTGTATTATGTGCTACTTTATACTAAATAACTCTTTGTTTCTTATCCCTGCCTGCAGGGATAAGACAGAGAGATCATTCCAACTGTACAGAGCCGTGTATTGATTGTCAACACAGGGCTCTGGGCTGTGATTGGACACAGCCGTTCAGAAGGTCCTGAGTCTTGTTGACAGACTCTCGCTGTGTACAATCACAGCAGGGTTCAGTGGGGGGGGGCATGCCCTAAACTCGGAAGCAGGCAGTGATGTACCAGTACGTCACTTTGACTGCACAGGCCACCCATTAAAAATCACCTTCAGCTGGAGTTGTGTCTGGAAATAAGACAGAATGTGGTTATACATACCTCATTAAAAGACATGCTTGATGGCAAGCAGGCTGCTAGCCAGTGATCATCCCACAGTTAAATGTGATATTATTCCTGTATAAGCTTTGCCATACTGCCTTGCTCCTAATTCTTTCATGATGGTAATGAGCATAAACACTACAATGAGCCAGTGGATACTTCTAACAAGCTAGTAGAAACTTAGCTGTAGTCACCTCCATAACAAAGACACTTGTACTTAGAAGGGTTAATAAACTGGGCTCTAAAACATTAATAATGTTATCCAGATGCTACAGAAAATATATTGGAATTTACTGTTATAGAAATAAACATGAAAGGAGTAAAGTCCCATTTGTACTTAAAATACTATAATGAAGAATTAAACAAAATGAGCATATTAGCATATGACTAAAGATAGGTTGGTATTGACTGTTCAAGAACAAAAGACATCACAAAACATCACAAAACCTTTAAGGCACCCTTGCAAACCATAAAGTAGAAAAATGAGCCCTTGAGATACTATAGAAGGTACATCAAAGTTGTGTATTCAGAAAATATTTTGAGAAAAGTAACAACTCCCCTAGTACATAAAACATTACAATGAAGAGGATAGATATTAAAAAAAATAAAAAGTATTTCTATTGTCACATTAAAAAAGATACATTAAAGTAGACCATTCAAGAAAGAAATTATGTAGAAAACTATATTGAAAAGGACTACAAGAGGGCAGTGAATATTTCTCTAAAAAAAAAACACAGAAATTATATTAGACTAAACTGTTTAAGAAATCCATCATGGAAGAATTTTTAAACCCATTTGTTCTTAGAATACTGTACCAAAACTAACTACAAATGGCCTGCCAATATGAATGCAGTGAAAGTGTACTTTTTTATGTCAGTTTAAAATCAATTAACATTATATATATTATACATACATTATACAATATATTTCTAGGTGAATCTCAGTGGTGGCTGGTGGGTTTTTTGGGGGGGCGGTAAACAATCCACCCCCCTGATCAGTCAGTCGGTAGTCAGGGCCCCGCACTTACCCCATCTTGTGGGCAGCGCTCCAGGTGGCGGCTGCTTCTCTCTGGGCTGCGGACGGCTGCTTCCTTGATTCCCCTGCGTCTCTTCCCTCCTCCTCCTGGTGGCCAATCCGATTGGATCTCCTTTTGGCCAATCGGGTGATGGGTCTCATGCCCTGCTTCCTGATTTACCAGGAGGAGAATCTGTGTTCCAATAGCGAATACTCATTCGCTATTGTCACACAACTCGGTGGGCTTCGGGTGCAGTGCTCTGTGCCCCAAACCCATCCTTTTTTGAAGCCTATTAGAGCCTCTGGTTCTAATCATGTGCTCCAAAAAAAAAAAAAACCCTGATTGTAATCAATGCATCCAGTGCCCTGCATGTAGATCAGGGGGCCGGATGCATGGATAGGGGTGGCAGCGCTCCCCGTGCGCCCCTAATGGATGGGCCACCACTGGTGAATATACTGTATTTGTGACCTTTTTGGATTTTTGTTTTGAAATAACTTAATAAAGTTTAAGGAATACAGGGTTGAAAAAAACATTTAAATTTACTATATGCAATAATAAGGGTCCACAGGATGAAGATATAGGGCAGGGGATTAGCATGCAAAGTCTGGTGCAGCTCTGCATAGAAACCAATCAGCTTCCAGGTTTGATTGTCAAAGCTTAATTGAATAAGTTGAAGTTAGAAGCTGATTGGCTACCATGCACAGTTGCACCAGATTCTAAATGCTCCAGTTTTAGTAAAACCAATATGTTCAGTTATCCCTTCAGCAATTTTAATAACTTTTTTTTTATTTGACACAATAGGGTTGATTTACTAAAAGCAAAAAGATTATGCACTTTGAAAGTGCTGTTGCACTCTGCAAGTGTTGTTGCTCTAGAGCAGGGGTCTCCAAACTTTTCAAGCAAAGAGCCAGTTTACTGTCCTTCAGACTTGAGGGGGGCCTGGATTCTGGCCATTGAGGGTAGAAAATGCCCTGGGGCTGATCATCAGTGAAAATAAACACGACCTTAATGTTAGTGGTCAGTAGGAGGAGGAATAGTCCTCCATCATTGGTATTAGTGGAAGAAATAGTGCCCCGTTGTTGGTGTCAGTGGGAGGAATAGTGCCTCATATCATTAGGCGCAATAGTGCCCCAAGGGCCAGATGAAGGCTATCAACGTGCCACATCAGGCCCTCGGGCCGCAGTTTGGAGAGCCCTGCTCTAGAGCTTAGGGCGGGGAGGTGAAGCTTCACTTTGCAAAGAATATCCAATCACATGCAAGGATAATAAAAAAAAACAAGATTTTTGCTTGCACACGATTGGATGATTGAAGTCAACAGCTTTCCCCCTCATTTACTCAATTCTGGAGCCACTGCATCTGCACAATGCAACTACGCATGCAAAGTGCACAGTCTATTTGCCTTTATTAAATCAATCCCATTGGTATCTGAAAAAAAGATAATTTTTGCAGCTCTATATATAGAGAGGCCAATATGCTAAAATTAACAATAGCAATGAGAGTCTGCAAGGGTACATTTGGATCATGTGCTTGTGTATGTGAATGCATGGGTGGATTTACTAAAGGCAAATAGACTGTACACTTTGCAAGTGCATTTGCACTCATTTTCCCGAGAGCTTAGTAAATGTGGCAATGTGATTTCCATCATCCAATCATGTGCAAGCAAAAATGTTAATAAACATTGGGCGAACAGAGGAAGATTTACTAAAGCTGGTGCACACAGGATCTGGAGCGGCCGTGTCTAGTAAAACATCAGCTTCTACCTTAATTTAACAAACTGTTAGAAGCTGGTCGGTTACTATACACAGCTGCACCAGATTCTGTGTGCACCAGATCTTCCCCATAGTTTGCCCAAGATGACAGACAAATCTTGGTCAATAGAGGACAGGACACTGTGAATACCTGAATACCAGCAGCAGGTTTTCTTAGTTGTTGCACGTAAGTTGATTCATAGTAAACAAACACCACTTAATACAGACAATTATTTGTTTTAACTGCACATGAATACTGACTGCAAAATATAGAAAAAGAAGAAAACTATATAAATATTTTCATAATTTCCAGAAAATTACAATAATGCATGTCAAAGGGAGGTTGTAATTTACTAATGTGCACTGTAAAAATGCTTAGTGCAGAAAGAAAAACACTTAGGCCATGTCCTAAAAGCAATAGGGTATACATAAAGAATACTGTTGTATTTCTACCTTATATTGCAGGGTGCAACCACTTGACCTCCAGAAGATTTTACCCCTTCATAACCAGAGCATTTTTTGCTATTCGGCACCGTGCTACTTTAAAGGGGGATTCCACCCTAAAGTGGAACTCCCGCTTTTCGGAACCCTCCCCCCCTCCGGTGTCACATTTGGCACCTTTCAGGGGGGAGGGGGGTGCAGATACCTGTCTAAGACAGGTATCTGCACCCACTTCCGGGCATAAACTCCCACGGGAGTTTACGTCACCTCCTGTCCCGGCGCGCTGTCTGCCGGGACACACACGTGACCCGGCAGACGGCGCTGAAGATTCTCATTGCGCCGCGCGACTCGCGCATGCGCAGTAGGGAATCGGGAAGTGAAGCCACTTCCTGATTCCCTCACCGAGAATGGCGCCGGCTACAGCAGGGAGCCGAGCGATCGATCGGCCTCTGCTGCCGACACCGCTGGACCCTGGAACAGGTAAGTGTCCATTTTTTAAAAGTCAGCAGCTGCAGTATTTGTAGCTGCTGGCTTTTAAATTTTTTTTTTTTTCAGTACAATCCCGCTTTAACCTCCGTGGCGGTATGATTATTTCTGATTTTTGGTGCTGAAAGCGGTGCCATTATTTTGCATGGAAATTTGGCGTTTTATATTGTAGGCCTGTAGTTCTTAGGAATAACTCACTTAAATCTGTGCAAACCAGAGTCTAGTAGACATACCGTATATGATAAAGTTTGAAAAACAAAATCATAAATTATAATTTAATAAATAACTATAAATAATTATACCAAATAATAATATAATAATAATAAAAATTAACATTAAAATTAACATTAAAATTAACATTAAAATCAAACAGTTTTTATAATACAATTTCATACAGTAATGTAATCTGTAAGATTATAGTGTACTGTATGTATAGTGTGTGTTTTACTTTTTGAATTTGTCGCCGTTCTCCATCCCCGTGCATTGCAACGGTCCCAGGGAACTGAGCTCGGCTCTGTGATGAATCGAGCAGAGGACGAGCCACTCACACTGACATCGCAGGATCCAGGGGACAAGGTAAGTAAGCGCTTCCTGGATCCTGTGATGCAATCCCGAGTGTGGCTTGGGGGTTACCGCTTTTGGTTCTGAAATTCCACCCCGAGCCAGACTCAGTAATACCGCCAGGGAGGTTAACTGGCAATTGCTCAGTCATCAAACACTACGCAAATTACATTTTTATCATTTTTTTCACACAAATAGAGCTTTATTTTGGTGATATTTGATCACTACTGGATTTAATTTTTTTTTATAATATAAACGAAAAAGCACCAAACATTTATAAAAAAAAAAAAAAAAAAATATTTTCTGTTATGAAACATATCCAATAAAAAAAAAATGTATATATTTTTGGCGGGCAAACTGGCGTTAACTCCCTTGCTGGGAGGTATGCTAACAAAAAATTTTCCAATTTTTTATTTCTTTTTTTAACTAACTGACACTAATACAGTGATTAGCTATATTACTGTACACTGTATAAATTACACTGGCTGGGAAGACATGTACGTGATCCCGCCTGTTTGTGCTGCTCGCCCACAGTAAATGTACTGGGGGTGGGAACTGGTTACAGAGGATCTTCGGGCTGTACGAAAAAATGGAAAGTCAGCAGCTACAAATATTGTAGTTGTTGACTGTTAATAAAAGTACAGTACACTTACCTGTCCAAGAATCCAGTGCCGTCCTCACCTGGGCTGGTTATTCACCAGTCTTTCAGTCCCTAAAGCTGGCATGTTTGCCAAGGGAAGCTGGCTGTGACTGCTTGCGACTTCACAGCTGGCTTCCCACTGTGCATGGGTGAGCTGTGAATTGTTTGCGAATGGTCCCACAGCCTTCTGGGACCGTGGCATGTCCCAGAAGGCTGCAGGCAAAGGGGGGCGGGGGATTTCACTTAGATCGCCTAAGAGGCTTGCTGGGGGAGGGTTACTTGAAGGCAGGGAAGCCAAGAGCACTGGTGGGGGACCCCAGAAGAGGAGAATAGGGGGCTGCTCTGCGCAAAACCATCGTACAGAGCAGGTAAATATAACATGTTATTTTAAAAACATTATTCTTTACAATCACCTAAAGATATTCCCTCTGCTGATCAAATGTCCTAAATTGTTTTCTGTTCAGTGTGAATTTTCTTAGAGGAGAACTCCACTTTCATTGAAAAAAATAAATAAAGCCTGTCAAATTGCTACACAAGTCACATTGTATTTTAATGTTATTAGGAATTACCTTTCCAGCTGCCCTATGTGTATAGATCAAAAATGCACAAAAAAACAGGCAAAAATGCATGTTCACAAGACTCTAGGTGTGAATCTTGACTTGGGGTTACCTACCTCTAAAGAGATGCAGACCCTGAAACTTTTATTATCAAAAAACTGAGTGTGCACCAAGCTGTTATAATGTACCAAACCCTTCTATTGAGGATTCAGTCTGGGAAGAACTGGCAAAATAAAATAAAAAATGCCTTCAGAACAGAAAAGGTAGGAATCTGCAACACAGTTTGTTAAAATCCTTGCAATGTACACAGATCACCCAAAGGGCATTTTTTCTTCTCAACAAAAGTGGAGTTATACGTTAAGGTATTTTCACTTCTGATCCAATGTTCTTAGGCTATTTACTCCTAGGATCAAATGCTCTTATTGTATTTGCTCTTACTAGTGAATATACATAGGATATTTTCTCTTAGGAGCAATGTTCTTAGGGTATTTTCTTTTGGATACAAATGTCATTAAAGCATTTGTACAAGTATATTATTTATGGCTTTTGCTAAATACTGATGCATTCACATATTAGTTGTGTACCCTCCATGCCACCAGGCAAATGTGAGCCCTAAAAAGGGTCAAGGCGAAGAGTCTAATGCCTCATACACACTATTGGACTTTCCGCCAACAAAACCGTGGAATTTTGTCCGATGGGTGTTGGCTCAAACTTGTCTTGCATACACAAGGCTCCTTCTGCTAATTTCATGATAGTAGAAGTTTGGTGAGTGTTGATTTGTGCTTTTCATTTCGTGCTTTTCAGTTTGTTTCTGAACGGCCGTTTGTCAACCAGACATGTTGCGGAATCGGAGGAGATAACGTGTTATTTATTATTGGCCTTGGAGTTATTGCTTTGACATTTTTTTTTGGTTGAATAATGATTTGATTTGGTATATTTTCTATATTTTTGGATTCATAGAATGCACTTTTTGGTTAAGTTCTATTGGCAGATAGCATGTCTAATTTAATTTTTTACATTTTTTAATGCACAGTAAAAAAAAATTGTGGAGAATAATACTTGGCTATGTGTTTTACTTCAAATGATAGTTTGGTAGTAGGCAGTTACATTTTAAAAAATACAATGTAAAATTGACAAGGGACACCAACGTAGTTGTAACTTTAATCTTAAAAACTAGGGGATAATGGTGTTGTGGTAACTTGCACAAAAACATAATAATATAATAATATTATTCTTGATATCACTAGAAAAAAAAATGCCTTTGAAAATCAGTTTGCAATAACTCCATCAGTATCACCAGCAAAGCAGCTTCATTATTAACCCATTAAAGAAGAAGAGAATTGTGCGCTGCATTTGGAGATTTCATAATTTGCCACATCACAAATGTTAATTATCCATTACAAATGCTAGTTTACAAGACCGACCGCTTCTGTTTCCAAGCATGCGTTTGTACTTTGGACTTTTGTCTGATGGACTTGTGTACACATGATCGGAAAATCCAACAACACACATTTGTTGGCAGAAAATTTGAAGACATGCTAGCCAACATTTGTTGGCGGAAAGTCCGACAACAATTGTCCGATGGAGCATACACACAGTCGGATTTTCTGCCAACAGCCTGACATCCAACATTTCCTGTCGGAAATTCTGAACGCGTGTACAGGGCTTAAGGCAATGCTGTATCCTGGCCTAGGCTGACAAGGCTCAGGCCTAGGGCAGCACTTTGCAGGGGGGTAGCACGGAAAGAGTTCCCATCGGCTTTTGTTACACTGTTAGTGTAGTGCCAGTTTTATGAAGCGGATTGGGCTGAGATGCAATTTAGTCTAGTGCCCCCATAAAGCGGCCGCAACTGCTTCCAGTATGTGAGCGGCCGGCATTCCGCAACTGTAGGGGGGGGGGGTCACCGCTTCTAATTTTGAGTGTCCTATCATCCTGGACCACAAACGTTCCTCACTGTGCTATATGTTTTCTGCTGCACTATTGGCATGGTTATATCTCCTTAGTCCTCTCCATAAAATTATCAGAAATATGTGCTAAAGTAGAACTATAGGCAATGCTTTTATTCCATTATGGATAGAATAAGGGAGGGTTATAGCCCCTGTCAGTTTATTTTTTACCATCCCTGTCCCATTGCAGAGACTTCCCTTCACTTCCTGCCCAATAGCCAAACAGGAAGTGAGAGGAAATCTATGCAAATTAAGGGAATCCATTGCCCCCCCCCCCCCCCCAGGCCCTTAGAACTAGTGTCCCCACTCAAAATTTTTGGGGCGGGTCTTAAACAGTAAGGGGTGTGGCTTTGGCAGGAAGGGGTGGGTCATATTTAAATTAGGGGTGTACGAGTTTAGTCAGTCCTAGGGCAGCACAAAACCTAAATACACTACTGGTCTAAGGTACCGCTGAGTATTGCCTGCGCTCCTTTTGGCCCCTGGTGGGGTCCCATCTGACTCCGCCCCCTCAGCTCCCTGGGGAGGCACCTGCTCCCGCCATCTTGGAGCCGCGCACCTGTAGCCATGGTCAAGCTCAGTGGTGAGTATGGGGACCCACAACCCCTCCTACCCCATGCCTGTAAAACTAATACTGTGCCATATTGCCAAACATATATTTTTTCATCCTAGGTACATTGTTACACACATCCACCCCTGAAGAGCGAGCTGTATCTTGCGAAACTAGTCAGGTATTATGATGCCCGTGTACTTTGACTGCTACTACATTTATGTACCAATATTCCTTGTTTATGTATCTTTTTTAATTGGCAACTGTTGGTGTTGTCTATGCATGTAAACAATTGTACTTGAATAAACCATATACTATATTTACCACTGTTATGTTTACTGGCGGAAACGGTACCCACTTCATTTAAAGTCCCAGGGCGAATCCTTCGTTTTTATATGTTACAGGGATGGAAGTGTGTCACTGGGGACACCAGATCTTTTCCTTTTCTTTATATTGAACCCAGGTGGAAGACACCCATTAGCCCAAACCTGGTCTGTTGTCACCCCCGCCAGTATTTACATGTATAAACAATCGTTACACTTTGATACTATACTAGGCTACTCATCCTCCAACACAATTTTTATTCCAGTATTGTTGTATACCCTGGCTCCTTGTGCGATTCTTTGGTTGGCGCTAGCATTTTCTGTCTCGCATTGGGAGCTGCGATGTGTATAAAGCTTTTCTTTGTCTCCTGTTGTCCCCATCTGCTTTTGGGCCGATGGGGACACCTACACATCGGCACCATATTCAGGCGTGGCGTCTGCAATTTCTGGACGTCGGCGCAGCTGGACACACTATATCATCTGATGGCATGGGGGTACGTTCGCATTTGCGTACCTCCCTATGACAGTGGGCGCCCTCTTCGTCAGCCATCCACACATGGTGTTGGGGCGAAGCCTCCTGGGCTCTTCTGGGGTTAAATTGGAGGTCGGGCATGGCTTGGATTTCATTGCACTCTTCACTAAGGACACACACAGCTGTGGAGATTGCCTGCTGTGTCTCATTACTTTTATACTTAGGATATTCATCATACTCGGGTACTTACTATATCCACCTTTTTGATACTTACCATATTTAGGCACACTTGCATATCTTCACACATAGTTTATTTCTTGAGCAGTCATTTTTATTTATTTTATTTTATATTTGGATATCACAGATTCTTCCACAAAAGTCCACCTCTGTCTCCTCTCTCTCTCTCTCTCTCTCTTTCTCATCTTGTCACCTGCTAGTATCCCCTTGCTATCCTATGTTTTCCACCATCTCCATGTCCCTACCATCCTTGACCCAGGCCTTTTACTTAGATATACATATCTTTATGCCAATACTCATTGATTCTAATTTACTACTTCAGATGCCTGATAAACATATTTATGTTTATAGCTTATACTCTTTATGGACTGACGAGGTTTCTAGGGTTACATCACTACACACACACACATTCACACAATCGCAGTTCACCTCTTTCCTCTCTTTTCTTGCCCATCTTGTCACCTGTTAGTATCCCTCTGCTATCCTACGTTTCTAACCATCTTCATGTCCCTACCACCTTTGGCCCAGGCCTTTCATTCATGCATACATATCTTTATGCTAATACTTATTGATTCTACTTTATTACTTTAGATGGCTGACAAACATACTTATGTTCACAGCCTATACTTTTTATGGACTAACGAGGGCTCTAGGGATACATCACTACACCTATGCCATGCCTGCTCTCCGTTTGGCACCTGGTGGGGTCCCATCTGACTCCGCCCCTCAGCTTCTGGGAAGGCACCTGCTGCCGCCGTCTTGGAGCCGCACACCTGTAGCCATGCTCAAGCTCAGTGGTGAGTATGGGGACCCACAACCCCTCCTACCCTGTGTCTGTATAACGAATACTGTGCCATATTGCCAAACATATATTTTTTCATCCTAGGTAAATTATTACACACATCCACACCTGAAGAGCGAGCTGGATCTTGCAAAACTAGTCGGGTAGTATGATGCCCGTGTACTATGACTGCTACTACACTTATGTACCAATATTCCTTGTTTATGTATCTTTTTTAATTGGCAACTGTTGGTGTTAGCTATGCATGTAAACAATTGTACTTGAATAAACCATATACTATATTAACTACTGTTATGTTTACTGGCGGAAACGGTACCCACTTAATTTAAAGTCCCAGGGCGAATCCTTCGTTTTTACTGTGAACTAATAGAGCTATATTTAGGATGTACTGTATTTTGCTCTAATTTTGTTACATGCCAACACAGTTATTAGATCTTGTTGCCTAACGTATATGGATACCTTAAGCACTTAAAGTGTTACTAAACCCACAACAGTAAAATCAGTCTGTATATGCAGTAAAGCATGCTTGTTATACTCATTGTGGAACCTAAGGGGTCTGCATTGTGTAAAAAGGATGTGTGATCCTGTCTTCTCTGATCCTCCTCTTCTCCCACTGACTCCAGACCATTTCCTGATAGAACAGAGCATTAAGGGACAGGCTGCACGTGCCTAGTTTGGTGTGTATTGCTAGAGAGTTTTTTTTTTTTCTTGGGAGAGTGCATGTGATCAGCACAGGGCCAATCAGCACTGACCAGACAGATAGTCAGGGGAAAATGAAAACTTTTTTCCCTGACAGTTCATATTTACTAAATCTATTGCATTTCCATGTTCTGTGTACTGGGAAGGGTCCTGGGTTTAGTAATACTTTAAGTACCCAGCCTTTTTCTGATATGTTTTTTACAAGTAAAACATTTTTATTCGAAAATTACTTAGAATCCCCAAACATTATGTACAGTAAAACCTTGGATTGCGAGTAACGCGGTTTACAAGCGTTTCGCAATATAAGCTTTTTTTTAAAAATCCTGACTTGGTTTGCCAACGTTGTCTCGCAAGACAAGCAGGATTCAAGCCTCTGGGGTGTGCAGTACCGCACTTACCCAGAGGTGCGGGGGCACCAGTGATGCTCGGAGACACTCGGAGCTGCTCAGAGACAGTCGTAAACACTTGGAAACACTCCATTCCCGAGTGTCTCCGAGCATCTCCAAGTGGTCTCCGAGCTTCTCCGAGTGTCTTTGAGCATCTCCAAGTGGTCTCCGAGCTTCTCCGAGTGTTTCCGAGTGTCTCCGGCGCCCCCCCACCTCTGGCCACATGTGGTACTGCATACACTAGCTGTGACACTGGAACAAATTATCAGAGTTTCCATTGATGGGGAAACTCACGTTGATATACGAGTGCTTTGTATTACAAGCATTCTCTGGAACAGATTATGCTCGTAAGCCAAGGTACTACTGTATATATTTTTTTAGCAGAGACCATAGATAATAAAATGGCGGCCTGTATGTCATGCAGTTTTTGCACAGCGTTTTTTTAAGCGCAATTTCTTTGAGATAAAATACACTTTAATGAATTGAAACAAAAAACAAAACATAATAAATACCCCTTTTTTGTATAATATGAAAGATGATGTTATGCCGAGTACATAGATAGCTAACATGTCATACTTTAAAATTGTGCACGCTCATGGAATGGCGCCAAACCACGATACTTAAAAATCTCCATAGGTGACCCTTTAAAAATGTCTACAGGTTACAATTTTAGAGTTACAGAGAAGGTCTAGTGCTAGAATTATTGCTTTCGCTCAGACATACCTCACATGTGTGCTACAAACACCATTTACATATGTGGGCATGACCTAAGTTGGAGCTCACTTTTGTGCACGAGCATCCTGGGATGGAAAGGCTCTTTAAAAAAAAATATATTATTAGATTTTTTGATCACCTTTATTGCTATCGTGAGGCATGTAAATATCCCTTACGATAACAATACAGCATGACAGGTCCTCTTTTTGGAGAGATCTAAAAAACTCTCCTTTACCTTTAAAAGTATCTTTTGCTTTAAGAAAAAAAACATGTTTACATGGCCCGAGAACCGGAAGTGACGCCATGACGTCGCTCCGGTCCTCCAAGGGCATAGAGATGAGCGGTGGCCAACTTGCCATCACTTATCTCTATAGGAAAACACTAGCCGGATGGCAAACACCAGGAAGTGGCGGGGGAAGGCACCTCTCCTGCCATTTCTAAAAGTGATCCCACTTTTATCTGAAAGCCAGCTGCCTAAGTGAAAAGAAAATACTGGAGTTATGGCATCTAGCTGCTGCCATAACCTAATTTTATCATCAAAGTCATGGCATAAATTCCCAGTTAGAAGGCGGTCTGCAAGTGGTTCACTTGGTGCGAAAGGTAGTTTTCATTGCCCCACAAATAAAATAGCTGGCTTATGAAAAGTATCATCACTTTATGGATTTACTATAAATTTATTTACTTCTTTACTTTATATTTGTCATCTGGGACATTTCTCAGAGCTGTTTTCGCCTCCGGTGTGGAAAATTTTAAAAGCTACTTTACTACGTCATACATAGAATAGACAGATGTGTCACTGATATTAGATGAATTTCATTAAACATAAGAGGTACTAAAAACAGAAATGTTATTTAAACATTTGAAACTAAAAAAAGGGTAAATAGTACTCCACTGCATATTTTAACCAGTTTTTCTTCATGATAAATCAGGTTTCTTTTGTAAGGAAGTCAACATTCTACAAGTTTCCCTTTGTTACAAAGTCATCATTCTACAGGTTAGTTCATAATAGTGGCACTCACGTAAATAAAATGATTGAAGTGAAAGTTGTTGACAAGTGACATTTCGATTCTGTTCGTCAAAGTGAGGCGTGTTTTTAAGCATGTCATTACATGGGAAGTCACATAATGAATTAGTGCTGAATCTTTTCTGAAGTTGAAATCAAAGTAAATGAAAAAAAAAACATTTTTCAGTGCAAAATGATTGATAATGATTAAAACATATTTCCATGATTAACTCTTCCTTAAAGTGAGATGACAGTTGTTGTCTCAATGATTGTCCAAAAAAAATCACATATATGTGCACCATGTGCAGTATATACTGTAATTAAACATTGCCTATAAAAAGTGAAAGACTACTTGGAAAAAATATTAATATTGCAAAGATTTTTGGGCCAGTAGCAGGAAGAAAATTCGCCATTCTTGGATCACACGCAATAGGGTTGATTTTCTAAAACTGGAGAATGCTAAATCCGGTGCAGCTCTGCATAGAAACCAATCAGGGTCCAGTTTTTTTTTTTTTTTGTCAAAGCTAAATTGAACAATCTAATGTCAGAAGCTGATTGGCTACCATGAAATGGGCTCTCTCTCCCAGACAGACGAGGATTACAGCGACCTGCATGAGGACTAGTCATGGGACAGTACAAAGTAGCTAATAATAAAATAAACTGACACAAAATATATTTAATTGGTCATATAATGGCCACTGGGTTTATTCAATGGGTAACCCAAATTGACTACATTCAAATTAACCAAAATCAGCTTTCAGCATAGAATTACATTTTAAAATTAACAAAATAATCCAATACCAGATCTCAATCACCATGTCCCTCCAGCCTTATACTGGATGATGAACCCCCACTGAATAGCATCGTGACATATAACATTAATGATAGGAGGGAGGGTGGGTGGGAGCGCAGACCGGTCCTCTTCAGGTGGCTGGCAGCTGCGGCAGCATCTGGCTTTTTATAAGCAGTCACAGGGCGCGAAGCACAGCCCGTCAAATTCCTCCAATGGCGGCTTGTTGCTAAGGGAGATTCCACCAATAGAACCTGCCGAGAGAAGGAAGAGGACAGCACAGGCAAAAAGCCCTTTGCCCTGTCCCATGTGGGCCCCCGGATAATGCCGGGGACCGAACATTATATACCTATGACCTCTTACTCTCTTGTAAGTGTTTTTAATCCTACTGTGCCTGTAATAAATCATTTTAACCACTGCACTTTGAGGCGCCTTTCTTTTTCCTTTATGACCTTATGACCCTCCAGAGCTGCTTCTTCTCTACAAAGTGCTGCCTTCAGTGCCATCTCTCCACTGCTACTAAGGACTGGATACCCAGCCTCACCAGAGCATCCTCATCTCTCCCTCTTTTAACATTCCAACATGACAATGAGTGCAGTCCACAAACCGGTCACAATCAAATTTAACTGAACTTGAGCAGTTCTGCAAAGAAGAGTGGGAAAATATTGCAAAGTCTAGATATGCAAAGTTAGTACAGACATATCCCAATAGACTAAAGACTGCAATTAAAGCAAAAGGTGGTTCAACAAAATACTGACACAAGGGGTTGATTCTTTTTTCAACTCAGTGATTTTTTTTTAACCACTTACGTCCCTTCACCTTTTGGCCACTATGGGCGCACGCAGCATGTGACCGGAGCCGATGCGAGTGCCCGGCGATCGCTCATGACAGAGCGAGAACCGGGATCTGTGGGTGTAAACCCACAGATTCGGTTCACTCAGGGGAGAGGAGACAGATCGTGTGTTCATACTAAGTATGAACACCGATCTCTCTCTTCCCCTAGTCAGTCCCATCCCCCTACAGTTAGAACACACCTAGGGAACACAGTTAACACCTTGATCGCCCCCTAGTGTAAACGCCTTCCCTGCCAGTGACATTTATACAGTAATCAGTGTATTCCTATAACACTGATCGCTGTATAATTGTCCATGGTCCCAAAAATGTGTCAAAAGTGTCCAATTTGTCGCAATATTGCAGTCCCGATAAAAATCGCAGATTGTCGCCATTACTAGTAAAAAATAAAAAATAATAAAAATGCCATAAATCTGTCTAAATTCTGACATGTTGGTGTTATATCTTTCACTTGGATGTTATAAATTGCACGGCGTAAATACAGCTGGATAAAACAAAAACTCTGCCTTCATTTCAGGCTGCAAAGCAAAAACTATTTTTTTTCTATACCCACTGTATATGACAACTTTATTCTACCACAGTCAATAGTTCTTAAAGCCTAAGTTTAGTCAAAGGAGTTTTTAAAAATCAGCACAAGGAATATTAATTACATTCAAAGCAATGTGTCCTCCACCATGGTAATTGTCTGGCGCCAGTTGATTAATAGAGCTGAGGGACCTGTCATATGTACCCAACAAAAGTGCTGGCTGTAACTGTCTCTTTCTGTGCATCTCCTCTATTCATAGAAGCTGTACTATAGCTTCTATGTGCCCAATGTGCTGATTCACAGGCAGGATAAGGTAATTTCCTGGGCGTATTATTTAACTTTTTCGCTGCCAAAGTTGTTTTTCTGTGTTTTATTTTGCACACGTGTTTAAAAAATCATCTTGGGCCTGAAGATTAGTTAAAACCCCCAAACATTATATATTTTCTGAAAGCAGAGACACTGGATAATTAAATAGTGATAGTTCCAATATTTTAGGCCACACAATACTTGTGCAAAAGTTTATCAAGTGCAAAATTTCAATAAACATAGTTTAAAGTTATTTTAAGGCACAGAAAAATGCAACGTATTGCCCAATTTTTGATAAAATATAAAATATGAGGTTTTACCGAGTAAATAGATACCCAACATGGAAACCTTTTTAATTTGTGATCACCCACAAAATTACAACAAACTTGTACTTGGTACCCTATATTTTTCATAGGCAACACATTTTCTTATGTAGGTGTCTCCAGAGGTTGCATTTACTTCTACGTGTGCAGGCAAGTGGGGGAGGGATCAACATTTTTGGGGGTTTAAGTCCATGGATGTAACTTTATTTGTTTACCTTTGTTTTACTTTCACAATAAGCCCCTTATGTGATAGATTTTTAAGAGAGGTTCTCTTTAATGAAATGGTCTTTTAGACCTGTAAGGACTCACCTGCCTTTCATTGAAATGAACGAAGCACAGGTCATGCTAGCTTAGCAAAGACAAGTAGAGAGGCGCCTCTGGGTGTAGTAGTTTCAAGCAAGCTAATTTTAATAAAACTCAATGGTAACACTCACATTTAATTGTAAGAGGTCAGGCATGGTATGAAATGTCAGGATAAACGTATCCCCGGCACTATGCTGTGTCCATCCTTGTTCGTTATCACTTCCGTGTTGATGGTGAAGCCGGCTCTGGAAGGCGGCCTCAAAACGAGGCTTGAAGCGCAGGATGCAGCTAGGCTCAGGGGGATGTCGTCATCAGCAGTGGACGCGTTTTGCGAGCATGCGCACTTGGGTGTTCTCACAAGTCGCGCTCCTTTTTCAACAACATCTAATACTTCCTCAGTGAGAAGCAGTGTTACCAGGATCATGGCTGCAGCTGCAATTGACGGCTTGTAAAGCATCCGATCAATCCGATCTCACACATGTGGGGTATTGCTAGAATGAAAACAATAATTCTAGAATCAGACTTATTGCATAACTCTAAACTGGTAACCTGTAAAGGCCTTTAAAGCGTCTCCTTTGGATAATTTAATGTACTGTAGTTTGTCACCATTCCACAGGCGTGCACAATTTTAAAGCATGAAATGTTTGGTATCTATTTACTTGGCATAACATCATCTTTTATATTTTACAAAAAAATGTGGTTTTATGTTTTGTTTATAAAGTGTATTTTTTCATGAAAATTTGTGTTTGATAAACTGTTGTGAAATATCATGTAGCATAAAACATTGTAACAGCCATTAATGTATTCTCTAAGGCCTTTGCTTTCAGAAAATATATAATGCTTGGACGTTCTAAGTAAAATTCTAGGAAAAAAAAAATATATATAAATGTATGTGAATGTCAGAATTGGCCTGGGTCTAAAGGGGTTAGGGGAAGCAGTGAGGCCTCATGACCCTCTTTGCCTCTTGATGAAATGTATTTTAAGCCGCTGAAATTCCTTGTGCTGTGAGACTTCCCTCCATTACACTAGAGGCCACAAATGTATACAGCAGGAAAATGTTGTGGAGGTAGCAGGATACAGAAATTAAGAAATTGGGTTGAGGATGAAAGGTTCAGGTCTTTTGCTGCTAACTTTTCTCACTGAGGTGCTGCTCCCATCAAGCTTTGTGTTTTCTCTTGCTCGTAGTACCCAAATGACTGATATTGTCACCATAGCCAATACTCTGCAGACAAGCACCACAATGGTGACTGTCGGCAGCAGGTATGTTAAAAAAAAGGCCCACACGACCAAGCTCTTTGGACTTGCCCTAGCGTGTACTCCATCCAGTCCTCTGTAGCCCATGGATTTTGATGGCTACTCCCTCCAGTCCTCTGTAAGCTGCCCCAGTTTCCTCTTTCCCCTAACCAAATCCTCCCTCACTGCTGTTCTGCTTCTCCGTTAGAACTTTCCTCCTCTCTAAACTGTGACACTCATGGACAGTCTACCACCTCATCATCCAACCTTTTCTCATCCCTGGAGCTCACCTCACAATAAACTCCAGCTACTGCCTCTTGCTGCTCCCCTGCCTGCTTCCATGCCCACTCCTGTGCTGAACCTACCTCTCCCTTTGGTCTTGGCTCTTTTTAATCTGCTGCCAGAGCCTTTGTTACCCCAACACTTCATATTCCTGATATGTGCCTGCTGTGCCATGTAATTTTATGAAAAGTATCCTGTTCTCCTTGCATTGCTTCCTTTATGTAAAATCCCTGGTGTTCCTGCCAGTCCCTCTGCTTTCCTACTAAAAATTGACCACACTAAGCAGGAGAATACACCATGGTCAGTTCTCTAGCTATGCTGGGAACTCAGCCTACTCTCCTCTAATGATCAGACTTGTCCTGACATGCCCCAGCTGCACAGCCATTCACTGGGAAGCTCAGTGTGCTGCTGCTTCTCCTCCCCCAGATCTTATGCAGCTGAGAACAGAGGGTATGTGAGCACTTATAAAAAAGAGAAAAAAGGTATTTATAATGTTTGTTAATATCTATACAAAAATCCTACCAAAGGACCACATCAACCAAGGCAGGGAAGAACTGACTGCTAAATGGCGGGACAGCGGCGGTCCACATGGGACAGTGACCCAGTCCTCACATTGGTCCACCATTTAGTGATGCCTGATATAGAGGTTTATGTAACAAAATTGGTAAAGAGTACCATTTATAAAATATTTCATGTTTCATGTTGTTGCCTTTGCTTAGAAGATTGATAAAATTGGGCAAAGGTGTTTATTCACTAAAAGAATCAGTCAAATGATGGGTCTATAGTGAGTTAGAAGTAGAAAGAGGTCAAATAAAAATTACAAACACTCTCCTCGTTATTTGGCCAATTGCAGAATCTATATCCTTCTCTTGTATAAGCGTAGGAAAAAAAAAACATTATTATGCAACAACCATCATGAGTAATTCATTTGATCATCATGTATTTGGAACAGTTTGGATAGACTGACTCACTCAGATTAATTGCTATCCACACGCAAGGTTTGCTAGTGTTTATTTAACAAAGTAAAACTGAAGAAGTTTTAGGATTCCAGGCTATTGCTCATTAATGATTGTGCATTCTAAATGTCATAGCGCCTTTATTGTCTATGTTAACTATGTTGCCTGATTGTGTCTGTTGTAAGAATGACTTTTGAGAAGGTGCGTAGTATTTCTAAAATACCATTGTGCCTTTTGACAACCAAGTCATATAAAGTAAAGAAAAATGCATACCCTCCTTGAAGCTACTTTACCAAACTCAACATTGAATAAAAGGGTTCATTTCACTAAAGTAAGCAATTACATTTTCTCTGTTCAGTATTGTAAAAATGGCTCAGATGTACTGTAATCGAGAAAAATACCATAAAGTTCAATTAATCTCAGAACTGGTGACAAACTTTTAAAGTCAGCTATCCAATTCATCTACATTGGCTCATCTACATTTTTAAAGTTTATGCAAAGAAAAACTCTTTCCCCTCAGCTTTGGGGAGAGTGGAAAAGGGGTTATACCCTTTTTTTTTTTACTTTCTGTGTCCTCACTGGGGAGATTTATCCTACAAAAGGACCACATCAACCAAGGCAGAGAATTAGGAAAGTAAAAAAAAAAAAAAACTTGATAGGCGTTATCATTGTTTCCAATACTAAAATTAAACATTTTGGCTGTACATGCTCTTTACCACTTCAAGACCAGATTGTTTTACCCCATTCATGCCCAGATCATTATTCTGCTTTCAGCACTGTCACGCCTTGAATGACAAATACTTCTGCATGTAACACTGTACCAAAATTACGTTTTTATAATTTTTTGAAACATATAAAGCTTTCCTTTGGTGGCTAAAAGAGTCGAGTATCAATAGTACTGAAAAAAAAGGATGAAAAGAGAGAAAAGCTTGGCAAATCTCTATGATACCCCATGCTTTAAAAAACAAATGCTGTTCAATTGTGGTTTACATTTACTCTAACTGGTCTCACTACAATGCATTGAAAAAAAAGCTTTTCGTGTACTAAAAGCATACTAACAAGTTGCAGTTTT
>CM053030.1:230658719-230674202 GCA_028564925.1 Lithobates sylvaticus | reverse complement strand
CAGCCTGGAAGGAAGCGTGGAAGGAAGACCAGAGTGTGATGACCTGGGTTAAGTCTGGTCTGACAGAAGAGGCAGGCTCTTGTATGACCACAGCCTGGGGACATACATGTCATCTGTTGCTGATCTCTTGGACTTCTGGACCAGACTATTCTCCCTTAGCTATGGACTCCTCAGGCCACCAATTTTTGCATTTAAATAGTTGATGTCTGCCCTGGGGGCCAAAGGCTTCGCCAATTTCCCCATTTTCTCCAGCGTTGCCTCCCTCTTTATTTGATTAGGGCTCACACTTCCTCCCTTCCTCTGTCTTTTCTCCGCTTCCTTCCGGGTGTGACCTCGCTGGGCCGTTGTTGTTGCCACCGCCGCCCCTTCAACAAACTCAGCGTCAGTATTTATGACCTGTCTTTTGCCCAAAAGCCCAAAACTCACTTTTTCTTAACACTGAATTAGGGTTCTAAATCTATGTTTAATTTCCTTGCTCCCCTGATAATAATCTTGTGTCTTGGAACAGTTTCTGTGGGCACAAAGAAATTGACCCATGGGGATGCCTCTAATAATAGGAGGCCATGGATTATAGCTGATGGCATGGAGGAGGGTGTTCCCCATGGTCGGTCTGCGAAAAGTCAAAGTTTTTACAGTCTGTCACATTCTCTGAATCCTCAGATCCAGAAACTCAATTTTCGTTGGACTGACCATGCATGTAAGAAAAACATTCTTATCCCTTTTAGTTTATAAATGAACAATTCAAACTGAGCAGCCATACCTCTTCACACCATCAGCACATCTTCAATATATATCACATGTTCATTAACCACCTCAAGTCCGGACATTTTCAGCCCTTTCCAGCCTGGGCCATTTTTCAGCTTTCTGCATTGTCATACTTTAAATGCCAATTACTCAGTCATGCAACACTGTGCCCAAATGAATCAATTTTGAGACACATGGACACATGGAGCTTTCTTTTGGTGGTATTTAGTTTGCACATTTTTTTTTTTTTTACTTTTTTGCTATATAAACAAAAAAAGACAGAACATTTTGAAAAAATATATATTTTTCTTAGTTTCTGTTTTAAAATTTTGCAAATAAATACTCTTTCCTCATACATTTAGACCAAAATATATGCTGCTACATTTCTCTGTTTTATCTGTGTGAAAGAGTCTACAAACTATGGTATACAGTATATATATTTAAAGATTGATCAGTCCTGATATACTGACAGCCTTTTTCGAGGCCCTAAAATGCCAGGACAGTACAAATAACCCCCTCCTTAATTATCTTTTTGGAAAGTAGAAAGTCCAAGGTATTTAGTAAGAGGCATGGTGAGTTTTTTGAAGTTTTAATTGTTTGTCACAATTATTTAGAAAATTAAGAAATTAAATACATTTTTTCATAAAGTTATAATTTTAACAAGTTATTTCTCACACACAGTATTGAGATACTTACAATTTTACCCCAAAACATATTCTGCTATGCCTCCTGAGTATGGGGATACCAAAATGGAGAAACTCTGTGCTCCATTCCAGCCAGCTGCCCAATTCTTTCCAGCTATCTGGAACAACGGTGAGACCTGCAGAGCCATGTGGAATGCCAGGACTGCACTTTAGTTTGACGAGCATGCAACTTCTATCATCTTGTAAGTGTTTGTAATCTTGTCCTATTAAAGTCATAATTTTAATACTACACTCAGGTCGGCGCCTCCCCCTCCCTGTTTTTTCCTTACATGTCTTGCAGAGTTCTGTACATACTCTGAAGGATGGCCTTCCTTTTTAACCCTTAATACCCCTTTCTTTTCCAACCTCCCAACCTATGGATACATCACCATCCAGCTGTTACAGCCACAGAATATACCCCAAAGGATTACTCCATTTGGAGTGCCAGATAAACACTGACTATAGGGTCCAAAATCCAAGGAGCACCTCAAGGCATTCCAGGGGCATACATAACATTACACATCTAGTTTCTTGACTATCTATCACAATTTTAGAGGCTCCAGAACATTAAAAGTACTTGATCTGCCACGATGGCTGTAAAAGCAATAATTTCACATTCTCTCCAGCTGCATTCTTCCAGGCATTGAGAAATACTGTAATAGCTGTGATTGGCCACAGCTATCACATGGTACAGGGCTGCTGTGAATGGCCCTGAACTATGGGATCTCTGTGACCAATCACAGAAATCACACAGTAGTAAATAATGATGCCAGGAAATATGGGAATGTGATTGCTGATTGGCTACCGGGGCCGCAACAATCAGCAGCACAACGGCGGATGTAAGGGAGATGTACAGGTATGTCCACTCACATCTGAGTTATTCCTGTCTGGCCATAGTACATAGATGGCTAGATGGGAGCAGCCCCAATTCAGGTGGATATATCCATACACCCCCCCCCCCGCATCTGCTGCTTGGGCGCGCTCCCAGTGCGCACAAGCAGAGGATGCAGGGGAATAAGGAAATATGTCCACCCACATCAGCGCTGCTCCTGTCCAGCCAGTTATGTACTATGGCCAGATGGGAAATGGTTAAATAATGGATGTTTACACAATATTTTTCTCCCACCAACCAAGATGTAGGCAAGCATAGAAGGGGCACATGCAGCTCCCAAGGCTACTCACCTATTTTTTTGATGGTAAATTTAATTAAACGCAAAGACATTTTCCATCTATATAAATTACAAAAGCTCTTGGATTCCAAAAGGTACCGGATTATGCAGAGAGCCCTCCTAATATGATAACGCTAAGAAAGCAGCGTACCATGCTCGGGGGGTGGTACCATGACACTCTCAGTCTTTCCTAATTCTTTTCAGTTGAGTAACATCATTCAAGACTAAGAACAGAACATCTTGTGGTAAAGAAAACATACTGTGCGGGACAGCTCAAGCCTGAAGATGAGTATTGCAGCTGCTCTTTTTTTAATCTCCAGGGAGAGGGGGGAAAAATAATTAGTCCAGAGCTAAAAAGCATAGACATTAGATGACAACCAGATTAGAAGATAGTGGTCAATTCACTAAGAGATAAATACCACATTTTTTTAGTTAAACTAACTCATGCGGTATTTATCTCAAAAATAGTAAATTCACTAAAAAACATGCATTATTTACCCAAAGAGTATTATTTATTATTATTATTTATGTTTTGCAATATTTATCATTTAAATTTAGCGTTATTTTGGGCATTTGTTCACAATTTTCTTTTTACATGCTAACACTACATCAGAGGAGGATAGTTCTGTAAATAAATACACACAGAAATATTATGAAACCGTGAAAACATTCTAGTATGCTTTCATTTACAGAACAATCTCCTTCGTACATTGCTAAAAATACCGACTGCCTACTGGCAGGTGATAGATAACGAATGTGTTTGTTCTTTAGTGAATTGACTTTAATGATTGATCTAATATTTTTGTGGTATTTACCTCACCTTCAATATTTTACTTTGATGAACTGACTCTCTTATTATCTCATACACTATTCCTAAAAAAAAATTGTCACATGATCTTCATATTGCATGCGGAATCCTTTAGTAAATTAGCCCCATAGTCCCCTTATTTATAGAGGCAGGCACCACAAGTTGTGAGTTCCTGAAAGGTACACAAACTATGCAGATTAGAAAACTTGTCCCAATTGTTAGGATTCTCTTGCAGATAAGTGGCTCCAGCAGTGTCTGTCTGCACCACTTTCCTCCATTCACATAAATGAGTGGGTGAATTTTGTCTGGTTCCTCAGAAAATTTGGTGGCCCTGCTGGCCCTTCTCCATTTGACAAAAGTCGAAAGAAGCTTGCTGGAAATTTTTCAGTCATACAGTGGTTGCATCCAATTGGATGCAGCCCATGTTCAACGGAGCCGGCTGTCAAGATACAATAGGTGCAGTTGGGGATTCATTCAGCTATGTTGTATAGAAATGATGGAGGTATCTGCAGGCTGAACAAAAAAGCTTGTCAGTGTATGGCTACCTTAGGTTTGCAGAAGTGACCGTGCAAGCTTATAGAGAGCTTCGCAAGTGTCAGCGGATTTGCTACCTATAATTTCTATGGGCAGCTGAAGACAACAGATCTGTACACTATAAATAATAAAGGTAGAGAAACATATAATTTTCCAATATACAGTGGATATAAAAAGTTTACACACCCCTGTTATAATGTCAAGTTACTGTGATGTAAAAAAATGAGACAAAGATAAATCTTTTCAGAACTTTTTCCACCTTTGATGTGACCTATAAACTGTACAACTCAGTTGAACAACAAACTGAAATCTTTTTGGGTGGGGGGGAGTAAAAATAAAAAAATAAAATAATATGGTTGTATAAGTGTGCACACCCTTAAACTAATACTTTGTTGAAGCACCTTTTGATTTTATTACAGCACTCATTTTATATTTGGGTAGGAGTCTATCAGCATGGCACATCTTGACTTGCCAATGTTTGTCCACTCTTCTTTGCAAAAACATTCCAAATCTGTCAGATTGCGAGGGCAATGCTGAAAGATGCAGTTACTCTTGATGTTCAGCTTTCTAGCAGAAGCCTGAAGGTTTTATGCCAATATTGACTGGTATTTGGAACTGTTCTACCTTGGCTACGGCTTCTGTTCCGGCTGAAGAAAAACAGCCCCAAAGCATAATGCTGCCACCACCATGCTTCGCGTTGGGTATGGTGTTCTTTTGGTGATGTGCAGTGTTGTTTTTGCTCCAAACATATCTTTTGGAATTATGGCCAAAAAGTTCAACCTTGGTTTATCAGAACATAACACATGCTTTTGGGAGACTTCAGATGTGTTTTTAGCCGGGCTTGGGTGTTTTTCTTGGTAAGAAAAGGCTTCCGTCTTGCCAATCTACCCCATAGCCTAGACACATGAAGAATATGGGAGATTTTTGTCACATGTACCACACAGCCAGTACTTGCCAGATATTCCTGCAGCTCCTTTAATGTTGCTGTAGGTCTCTTGGCAGCTTTCCTGACCAGTTTTCTTCTCGCCTTTTCATAAATTTTGGAGGGACATCCAGTTCTTGGTAATGTCACTGTTGTGTCATATTTTCTCCACTTGATGATGTCTGTCTTCACTGTGTTCCATGGTATATCTATTGCCTTGAAAATTCTTTTGCACCCTTCTCCTGACTGATACCTTTTAACAATGAGATTCCTCTGATGCTTTGGAAGCTCTCTGTGGACAATGGCTTTTGCTGTAGGATGCGACTAAGAAAGTGTACAGACTCCAATTTAACATGAGTTTGAATGTGATTGCTTAATTCTGAACACAGATACATCCCCAATTATAAAAGAGGGTGTGCACATTTATGCAACCACATTATTTTAGTTTTATTATTTTTACTTCCCCCCTCCCTAAAATATTTTTCAATTGAGTTGTATAGGTCACATTAAAGGTGGAAACAGTTTTGAAATGATTTATCTTTGTCTCATTTTTGTACATCACAGAAACCTGACATTTTAACAGAGGTGTGTGGACTTTTTATATCCACTGTATTCTCTTTGAGGGCTTACATACTGTATGGAAGGCACAAAAAAGTAAAAAAATAAAATAAAGTTGTGCAGTTTGCTACTCTTTTAAAGTATTACTGCTCTAGGCGCTATTCTGCATTGCCATTCCACACAATTATACTTGTGTATACTTTAAAGACATTATGAAAGACAAGACATAAACTTTGAAAAATATGAAAGCAGTGGATGACACAGGACTCAGATTACGGTAACTTGAGTGGACTTTCTAACACAGCAACAGTGTTTGCTAGACAGTAGTAACAGCTCTGTGCTTTTTGTTTTCTCTTGTTGCCTTTTAGCTACTTAAGGTCCCTGAAAGTGTTCATGGGCAGTGCGACTGCCTTGTGATTCTCATTGATTAATGTTATAAGCACAAGTCAAAACTGAAAAGATCTGAGAAATGTGAAATGTGCATTGTGCTTTGCTGTGTGACAGTGCACATGCATTTTTTGAGGTTCATCTGGGTGCCATTGGCAACAGGGCCGGACTGGGAATAAAATTCAGCCCTGAAAAAAATTTCATACCAGCCCCACAGCGTTATTATACCAGCGCAACATCATTATTTTCTGGTTCATGAAAGGGAAAACCATACATTTTAAAGCACATTTGAGTGTATTATATACAGAAAAGACAGATATGAAATCACATAGGGCTTTATATATATATATATATATATATATATATATATATATATATATATATATATATATATATATATATATATATATATATATAAATACACACATATACACACGGTCGGGGGGTGGAGAGCACTGGGGTGGGGGCTGGAGACTGATGGGGAGAGCTGGAGAGCACCGGTGGCAGAAAGAACAAGGGTGGGGAGCATGGGGGGGTGAAGAGCACTGTGGGGGGTGGAGAGCACTGGGGTGGGGGCTGGAGACTGATGGGGAGAGCTGGAGAGCACCAGGGGCAGAAAGAACAGGGGTGGGGAGCACGGGGGGCTGGACAGCATTGTGGGGGGTGGGAAGCACTGGGGTGGGAGCTGGAGACTGATGGGGAGTGTTGGAGAGCACTGGGGGCAGAAAGAACGGGTGGGGAGCACGGGGGGGGGGGGGGCTGAACAGCACTGTGGGGGGGGGCTGGAGAGCACCGGGGGCAGAAAGAACAGGGGTGGGGAGCACGGGGGGCTGGGGAGCATGGGGGGCTGAAGAGCACTGTGGGGGGTAGAGAGCACTGGAGTGGGGGCTGGAGACTGATGGGGAGAGCTGGAGAGCACCGGGGGCAGAAAGAACAGGGGTGGGGAGCATGGGGGGCTGGACAGCACTGTGGGGGTGGGGAGCATGGGGGGCTGAAGAGCACTGTGGGGGTGGGGAACACGGGGGGGCGAGCTGGAGAGCACCAGGGGCAGAAAGAACAGGGGTGGGGAGCACGGGGGGCTGGACAGCACTGTGGGGGTGGGGAGCACGGGGGGGGCTGGAGAGCACTGTGGGGGTGGGGAGCATGGGGGGGGGCTGGACGGAAATGTGGGGGTGGGGAGCATGGGGGGGCTGGACAGCACTGTGGGGGGTGGGGGGGAGCACATGGGGGGGCAGAGAGCACTGGGGTGGGGGGCTAGAGAAGGATGGGGAGAGCTGGAGAGCAGAAAGAACATGGGTTGAGAGGGGGGCTGGAGAGTGTGGTGGGGGGAGGAGAGCACTGGGGGGAGCACAAGGAGAACTGGAGGGGGGCTGGAAAGTCTGGTGGGGGAGGAGAGCACTGGGGGGGGGGGCAGTAAAAGAATTTGGATAGGGGGATCAGCAGGGGGCGGCATATAGAGGAAATGAGCTTTCTATGTTCCTCCATGCAGCCGCTGAATGCTTGATTCTCCTCCTCTCCCTCCTCCAAGCATTCAGCGGCTGCATGGAGGAATATAGAAATCTAATCTCCTCTATATCCCGCCCCCCTGCTGATCCCCCTACCCAGGCACACAGTTAGGGCTGTACAGAGTACTCACAGGCATCTCTCCTTCTCCTTTGATCACGGAGCTGGCCGGGTCTGTGTTCTGCGGCCGCGCACCGCGCTGTAACACGGTCCCGCCCCCCTAGACCGGCTCGTGTGATAGGTGGAACACTGATTCTATCTACTATCACACGAGCCGGTCTAGGGGGGCGGGACCGTGTTACAGCGTGGTGCGCGGCCGCAGAACACAGACCCGGCCAGCTCCGTGATCACAGGAGCAGGAGAGAGGGGGGACTCAGGGGAGCACTGCAGCCGCAAAACGGCCCCAGGGCAGGCAGCCTACCGGGAAATATCCCGGTATCCCGGTAGGCCAGTCCGGCCCTGATTGGCAATGAACGGTACTGCGGCACATTGACATATATATTGTGCATTGTGCCCAAACAGTCGAAATGGCATATAAGTTGTTAGCAAGGTAGTATGTAACCCCACAGAGAGCTAATGCATATAGTGCAGACAACTCCCCAACCTGTTGGCGAGGCTGCCCAGTGGTTGGGACATTCACACACTTATGGAGGGAGTCCCCCAAAATATGGGATTACTGGAACCAGGTAATAGAAGCAATATATACCATAACAGGAGAAAGGGTTAAAAAACAATCATAGACATGTCTGTTCCACGACACAGTGAGACATGGGAGTGAGACAATATGGGTCTACATTAATCCCCTACCTATTGAACGCAGCCAAAGCCCTGATCCCCCGCCTGTGGAAGACTCCGAAGGCCCCATCTATGATAGAGTGGATAAAGAGGGTGGAATGGACAAGAAAGGTAGAAGAGTCAATCCACAAGGCAGAGGATACAGAGGGGAAACATCACAATTTATGGAAGCAATGGGAGGATTTTAGGAGAACTGAGGGATTCCTAAGGATGTGGGAAAGAGAGTGCGGAGGGGAATAGAAGGCAGTGAGCGAGACAGGGTAGGCCCATGCTTTATTATAATTTTTTTTTTTTCCTTTAGGAGCGAGGGGGGTTAAGGAAGAATTAATTATTTGATTGAGCATCAATGTATGTAAAAGAACAATGTATGTATAATTCTATAATATTTGAAAATAAAGAATATTTAAAATGTGATTAGTGTGATGAGGCTTCAAAGTTTTACGGCAGATCTGATAATGATTTAACTAAAGAACAATTTGTACATAGGACATAAAACAATGCTATCTTATGTGTGGCCCTATTAATATTTAATTAAATTAAATTCAATTTAATTAAATATTTTATTTAGTATCCCCACCCTTTTGTGTACAGGGAATGCCTTGGTTGTGGGGTGCTCATGGGTAAGAGTGACATCTTTCTTCCTGATCGGACCAAATCCAAGCTCATCCCTAGTAGTAATCAAGGCAAAGAAGTGTGGTTTTTGCAGGATTACCACCTGAAAATAAAGGCAAAAAAGAAACAAATGCAGCCACTAAATCTAAGGATTGGTACTCTTTAATGACAGTTTATTGAATAAGGCCACCTTTGAAATATATACTTTACAGATCTTCTTTTCTGTGCCTGTTAATCTAACAAAGAAATAAACATAACAAATTAAATCACTGATTTGCTCAGCACTCAGTGCCCTGAATTATTTTTTTCAGCAGGTAAAACGTTCCTTATGAAACCTGCCTTTAGCTTTTGTATATAAATGGGTGTAAATTCAAAATGCATAAACGTGATATCTACTGACTGCACAATACATGACTTTACAAACTGCTAAGCTTAACCACTTCAGCGCCGGAAGATTTGGCTGCTGAATGACCAGGCCATTTTTTGCGATTCGCCACTGCGTCGCTTTAACTGACAATTGTGTGGACGTGCGATGCTGCACCCAAACAAAATTTTTGTCCTTTTTTTTCGCCACAAATAGAGCTTTCTTTTGGTGGTATTTGATCATCTCTGCGTTTTTTTTTTTTTTTTTTTTGCGCTATAAACAAAAAAATAGTGACAATTTTGAAAAAAAAAAACAATATTTTTGACTTTTTGCTATGATAAATATCCCCATTTTAATAAAAAAAAAAGCAATTTTTTTTCTCAGTTTAGTCCGATATGTATTCTTCTACATATTTTTGGTAATAAAAACAGCAATAAGCATATATTGATTGGTTTGCACAAAATTTATAGCATCTAAAAAAATAGGGGATAGATTTATAGCATTTTTATTATTATTTTTTTTTTCTAGTAATGGCGGCGATCTGCGATTTTTATTGGGACTGCGACATTATGGCGGACACATCAGACACGTTTGACACATTTTTTGGACCATTGGCATTTATACAGCGATCAGTGCAATAAAAATGCACTGATTACTGTAAAAATGTCACTGGCAGGGAAGGGGCTAACACTGGGGGGCAATCAAGGGGTTAATTATGTTCCCTGTGTGTGTTTCTAACTTTAGGGGGAGGGGACTGAACTAGTGGAAATGACAGATCGTAGTTCCTAGCTATTAGGAACTCACAATCTGTCTCTCCTCACAATAAAGAACAGGGATTTGTGTGTTTACACACACTTCCCTGTTCTGCCTCTCTTGCCCGCAATCGCTCTTGGCCGGCGGTCTTGTTGGCCGAAGGAACGGGCCCTGCTGTGAAGTATTAGATCAAAAATTGTAATTACATGCCCCTGTTAAACAGGGGCGTAAAAATTGGGCCTTGGGTGGTGGTGGTGCCCTAAACCAAAAATATTGCTGGAAGCAAGCATCATTAAGATTGAGGAGGAATGGGATAGTCAGCATAGGCAGTCTTCAAGGGATCCCACATCCATAGCAAATTAAATCATTTAGCATTCAGCATCAGGTGCTTGATAGCTACTGATCCAAGACTGATTCATTTTATTGAATGTGAGCCTATCAACAGAGTCTGTGGACAGGCACACTCTTTGATCAGTTACAAACCCTCCAGAAGCACTGAATGTGCTTTCAGAAAGCACGCTGGATGCAGGACAGGCCAGAAGCTCAATTGCATATTGAGCAAGTTCTGTCCAGTGGTCCATCCTCAAGACCCTGTAACCCAGTGGATGCTCTGTTAGAAAGGTCTCCAAGTCTGCTCTTGCCCCTAGATATTCCTGTACCATATAATGCAGACACTGGCGCTGGTTGCTTAAACCCATCAGACCTTGGTGCTGAGGACTGAAAAATAGTTTAAAGGCTTCGTCAGACGGCCACCTTCTCCACCGTTCTTCCTCTGACTGAATGAAGCCTCAGCAATACGTTGTCCAGCACTAGGAAATGGTAACCTCCCAGGGTCTGGAAATGCGTTGCACAAACCTTTCTTCAAGGCCTCCTGAAGACGTTTCATTTCTCTGCGAAAGCAGGATAAGTTCTGCAACCTTACCCTTGTAACGTGGATCAAAAAGGGTTGTCAGCAGTAATGATCCCTCTCCTTGATACCACAAATCCTTGGGTCCTTTTGCAGGCTTTGCAGAATCAGGGAGGCCATGCAGCGTAAGTTTGCAGAAGCATTCGATTCTGAGTCCTCTGGGTCACTAAGGATCACATGATCCGTAACTACCTCCTTCCAGCCACGTACAATTCCTTGGGTTTCTGGGGACTGAAAACCATCCCTTAAAGACCGCTGCTGAGTGTTATCCTCTACATCCATGCTGACACAATCCTCCTCCTCTTCTTCCTGTTTGTTTGGCAGGCCTGCAGGAATGCTATCTGAATAAAGGGGGCCTTGAGAGGAAAGGAAGTCCTCCTCTTCCTCCCGCTGTTCTGCCTCAAGTGCCCTGTTCATGATTCCACAAAGCGTGTGCTTCAGCGGGAAGACTAGAGGGACAGTGTCACTGATGCATGCATTGTCCACTGTCCTCCTCAAATGGTGACAGTGGATGCATCCTTGATCAGTAGCCACTTGCGTGGCGAAAAGAAGCCATGCTCCCCTGACCCTGTCCTGGTGCCATACTCGCACAGGTACTCATTGATGGCCCTCTGCTGCGTGTGCAGCTGCTGCCGCATTGCCGCATTGCCAACGTTGAGTTCCACCTGGTGGGCATGTCACAAATGAGGCGGTTGGTGGGCATGTTGCATTATCTTTGAATGTCAGCCGAGCACTGGCATTGTATAACCAGTGGAAATGACCACAGATTTTTCTGGCCTTCCTCAGGAGATCCTGTATGCCCGGGTACCTGCTCAAGAACCACTGCACCACCAAATTCAGGGTGTGTGCCAAACTTGGAACATGGGTCAAGTGTCCCTGAGAGAAGGTTGGTGCCATTGTCGCATACAACCATTCCAGCTGAAGCTGGCGTGGCATCAACCACCTCTGAGCCTGCCCCTGCAGAGCTGACAGAATCTCTGCCCCAGCGTGGCTCCTGTCCCCTAGGCAGACCAACACTTACAGAGCACCGCTGGTTCAGAGGTCAAATCTGCAGAAGTGGCCATAGAGGAAGAAGAAGAGGAGGGGGTGGAGGAGAGAACTGTGGCAGAATCACCACTAGCATTTTGGAGGCGTGGTGGTGAAACTGGCTCCAACAACATTGAACCCTGTCCTGCATCTTTCCCAGCTGCCAGCAGAGTTGCACAGTGCGCTGTGAAGGAAAGGTAACGTCCCTGCCCATGCCTGCTGGACCATGAGTCAGCGGGTAATATGAACCTTACTGCTGGCCGCCCTGTCGAACGAGGCTAAAACATTGCCTTCCACATGCCATTAGAGAGCCGGAATGGCCTTCCGTGAAAAGAAATGGCGTTTTGGTACCTGCCACTGAGGTACAGCACATTCCACAAATTCACGAAAGGGGGCAGAGTCTACCTGTCACGTACCTAGTGACGAGTCCGGATTGCAGAAGGAGACCTCTCTTGAGTCCCAGACTCGTGGCCCCTGGGAGAGGAGACAGGAGGCGCAGGACTCGAAGGTAGCACAAGTGCCTGGCAGGATCAACAGCGGAAGGGTGGATCAGGTGGTTCTCAGGGAGCTGTGTCAGGATCAGCAGACCTTGGCAGCAAGTGGCAGGAACCAGCAGGCAGCAGGAGACAGGAACCAGCAGGTGACAGGAACCAGCAAGCAGCAGGTGACAGGAACCAGCAGGCAACATGTGACAGGAACCGATGAGTCCCACAGGGACAGGCACACAGGTAGGTCAGGCAAGCCGGTTAAAACCAGATGATCGTTACAGGAACAGATGCAGAAGGCAGAGGCAGGGTCGTGGAGCAAGCCGGGGTCGATAACGGTAGATCACAATCACAGATGGACCAGGGGGATTAAGCAGGTGCTGAGTCGTGGACAAACCGGAGGTCGGAGGCAGGCAGAGAGCAGAGAAGGTCGTGGATCAGACCGGGTCAAACACACAGGGTCAGATTAGTTTTAGAAGGCAAACACGGGGACGCTGTAGATCAAGCAGCAAGAGCTGAGGGGAGAGCCAGGTTTAAATAGCCCGTCTGGTGCCGGTAACCGTGCGCGCACCTGCGCGCACTCGCGCACCCTCGTGCGCGCACCCATGCACACTCGCGCACCTGTTTGCGCACTCGCGCACCTGCGCGCACACGCGCACACCGATGGGGAGCTACTGTTTCCAGCCAGCCTTTCCTTACACTACCAGCTGAAAAGGCAGCAGTTTCAGTGCTAGCAATTTGGCCAAGCTAGCATTTAGACGCTGAGTATGTGGATGGCTGGGACCAAATTTCTTTTTAAGGTTTACTGGGGTAGGGAAATTTGCCTGCTAAAATCAATTTGTGGTGTACTGCTAGCAGATTGGCTGCAAGTACTTGGGACACCTATTGCTATACTTTCATTCCTCTCAGTGCAGGTTTTGAGAGGACTGGAGGTATAGTAGGGTTGGAGATCCCAGATGAGGAGCAAGAAGTCTGCCTTTTTCTTTGATGTGGGTTTTTCAAATACTGTTGCCAACAGACTGCATGGCAGGTCGTCATATGTCTGGTCAAGCATGTGGTGCCCAAGCGGCTGCTGTTCTGGCCACGCTTGATCCGCTTCAGACATAGGTTGCAAACAGCAACAGTGCGATTTGCTGAACATGTGTCAAAAAAGGCCCACACCAAAGAACTTTTAAAAGTCAGCGAGGAGTCAGCAGCGCCCTGCACCTGCGGAACTCTGCGGTGTGATGCAATAGGGTAGCCGCCCTTAAGCTACCCCCTAGAGGACATCCTGCCTCGTTGGAGTCTCCATCTCCTCCTCTCTTCTCTCAGGCAACCAAGTACAGTCAGTGACCTCATCATCCCCTCCCTCCTCATCACTGGAGCAAACTTGACAGTATACTGCAGCTGGGGGAATATGACTGCCATTTTGTTGTCCTTCTGTGGCATCCCCTCTCTCTAGGCTCACGTTACTCCCTTCCTCAACCTGGGAACCAACATCAGAGCCTTCAAATCGCTGCGCATCCTCCAGCAGCATGTACCCGACACTGTGGTCGAATAATTCTGGGGACTCCTCCGTGCATGATGGTGGGGCTATGGAAGTTGTGACTGTGGACAAGGAGCCGATGGAATAGGCTGCTTTGGCAGCTGCGTTGGAAGGCAAACTACTCTGAGCCTGGGTGACAGAGGATGAAGAGGATGAGGACGGCTTTGTTATACACTCCACCAACTCTTCTGCATGTTGTGGCTCAATAACACGGCCAGCAGCAGAAAAAAAGGACAAGCATGGCCCACGGCCACCTGCAGAGGATACACCATGTCCATGACCACCACTGTTGACTGTAGACACAGAGGCTGCTTGCCCTCCTTTAGTGGCCTGTGAGCCTCTGCCTCTCCATGGTGGCTTTTCGGACATGATGTATTTTTTGTTACACACTGTATTAGATACTGTGTACACCGCCTGCACTGTATTAGAAACTGTGCAATGGCTGCACTGTATTGTATACTGTGTACACCACCAGAAGTGTAGTAGAAACTGTACACAATGTATTAGTTACTGTGTACACCGCCTGCACTGAATTAAAAACGTTACTATGACTGCACTGTATTGTGTACTGTGTACACCACCAGAAGTGTAGTAGAAACTGTGCACACTGTATTAGATAATGTGTACACCGCCTGCACTGTATTAGAAACTGTACTATGGCTGCACAGTATTGTGTACTGTGTACACCACCAGAAGTGTAGTACAAACTGTACACACTGTATTAGTTACTGTGTATACCACCAGAAAGGTAGTATAAACTGTACACACTGTATTAGATACTGTGTACACTGCCTGCACTGAATTAAAAACTTTACTATAGCTGCACTGTATTGTGTACTGTGTACACCACCAGAAGTGTAGTAGAAAATGTGCACACTGTATTAGATAATATGTACACCGCCTGCACTGTATTAGAAACTCTAATAGCGATGCACTGTAGTGTGTGTAATGTGTACACCACCAGAAGTGTAGTACAAACTGTACACACTGTATTAGTTACTGTGTATACCACCAGAAAGGTAGTATAAACTGTACACACTGTATTAGATACTGTGTACACTGCCTGCACTGAATTAAAAACTTTACTATAGCTGCACTGTATTGTGTACTGTGTACACCACCAGAAGTGTAGTAGAAAATGTGCACACTGTATTAGATAATGTGTACACCGCCTGCACTGTATTAGAAACTGTAATACGGCTGCACTGTAGTGTGTGTAATGTGTACACCACCAGAAGTGTAGTAGAAACTTTACACAGGACAGCAAAAAGGCCTAGTGCGCAAAGCACAGCACATACCCCATTGAGATGTTGATTAGATGAACCAGTCAGTATTTAAATAAATAAATATATATATAAATAATAATAAATGTTTATTGAAAAGACAAATTGAGTAAATTTAAATAAGAAAAAGTATACATAGTACAAAATGGAATCAGACAAGAACAATGTTGTCATATATACAATACCGACTCAGAAAGAAACTGTACACACTGTATTAGATACTGTGTACACCACCAGGAAAGTAGTATAAACTGTACACACTGTATTAGATACTGTGTACACTGACCTGAAGTGTATTAGAAACTGTACAGACTGTGTTAGATACTGTGTACACCCTCTTACACTTTATTAGAAACTGTGCAATGGCTGCACTGTATTGTATACTGTGTACACCACCAGAAGTGTAGTAGAAACTGCACACACTG
>CM053030.1:229107055-229259555 GCA_028564925.1 Lithobates sylvaticus | reverse complement strand
TTGCAGACAGGGCAGGAGTCAACATAAGTCTTGCAGAATTCCTTCAGCTTGGGCCACCAAAAGGTGCGTTGCACCAGCTCCAATGTTTTGCGGCTTCCGAAGTGTCCTGCCAGCGGGTGGTCATGTAATAGGGCCAGGACCTTCACTCTTACTGTTTCGGGGACGAAGACTTGACTCCCCCTCCAGAGAAGTCCATCTCTGGAAGTTAGGGTGACCCCGTGGGGTCCCTGGGAATTGGCGGATGCCTCCCGGATTTGTGACAGCAGATCTGGTTGTAAAAGTAGGAAGTTGCCAGTAGATAGAATGGTATCTGGGGTGGTGGAGTCCTTGGGGTTGTCGAACATCCGAGAGAGAGCGTCAGGTTTAATATTCTTGGAACCGGGACGATACGTGATGTGGAAGCAGAACCTTGAGAAGAACAGAGCCCAGCCGGCCTGTCGGGGTTTGAGTCACTTGGCAGTTCGTAAGTACTCAAGGTTCTTATGGTCCGTGTTAATAAGCACTGGGTGACTTGCTCCCTCCAAGAGGTACCTCCACTCCTCTAATGCTGACTTGATAGCCAAGAGTTCCCGGTCCCCGACATCATAATTCCTCTCGGCTGGAGAAAGTTTCCGGGAGAAAAACCCCACCGGGTGCATGGCGTCTTTATTGCCCTGTCGTTGTGACACAACTGCCCCAACCGTTACTTCTGATGCATCGACCTCTAAGATGTATGGGAGGGCAGGGTCGGGGTGACTGAGGATGGGGGCGGAGGTAAACAGTGTTTTAAGTTGGTCGAAGGCCCCTTGAGCCTCTGGGCCCCAGTGGAAACGTGTGCCCTGTTTGGTCAGCTGGGTGATGGGAGTGATGATGGCAGAGAACCCCTTAATAAACTTCCTGTAGAAGTTTGCGAATCCGACAAACCGTTGGATGCCTTTCTTGTCTACAGGTGCTGGCCAGTCAAGGACGGCGGACACTTTTTGAGGGTCCATTCTGATGCCTGCCGGGGAGATTTCAAGTCCCAAGAACTGGATTTCCTGCTGCTCAAATTTACATTTTTCGGCCTTTGCATATAGGCCGTGCCGTCGGAGTCGAAGAAGTACCTTGCCCACATGCCCTCGATGCTGTTCCAGGGATTGAGAGAAGATCAAGATATCGTCCAGATAGACGATTACAAAAATGTCCAAGAAGTCCCTGAACACATCGTTGATGAGATGCTGGAATGTGGCCGGGGTATTACAGAGCCCGAAGGGCATGACCAGGTACTCGTAGTGGCCGAAGCGGGTCCGGAACGCCGTCTTCCACTCATCTCCGGCCCGAATGCGGACCAGGTTGTATGCTCTCCTTAGGTCCAACTTGGTGAAGACTGTTGCTGATCTTAGTTTTTGAAAGAGCTCGGGTATCAAGGGCAGAGGGTACCGGTTCTTGACCGTAATCTTGTTGAGCTCTCGGTAATCCACGCAGGGCCTCAAGGTCTGATCTTTCTTGGTGACAAAGAATATACCTGCGCCAGCGGGAGAAGTGGAATGGCGGATGAACCCTTTTTTCAAGTTTTCCGAAATGTAAATTTTCAAGGCTTCCTGTTCTTTCTCAGAGAGAGGGAAAATGCGACCAAACGGAATTTCGGCTCCAGGAAGGAGCTCGATGGGACAGTCATAGGAGCGGTGGGGCGGAAGGGAGTCTGCTCCCCGCTTGCTGAACACATCCAGGAAATCATGGTAAGGTTGGGGTACAGACTGGCACAGATCCTGGTCAGAGTCTAGACAAAGCAAGGTAGGAGGTGTCCTGGGGCTTGTGGGTAGGCAGTGTTCCTGGCAGTAGTGGAATTGGAACTCAACCTCCCCGGTGGGCCAGTGAATCAGCGGGTTATGGGCCTGGAGCCATGGCATGCCCAGGATGACTGGGAACAGGGGGGAAGAGATCACGTCCAAGGTTAGGAGCTCCTGGTGTTGAGGGAAAATGGTAGCGGGTAAAGGCAGAGTCTCTTGAGTCACCTGGCCAGACTTAATACGGGACCCATCCGCCAGGAACACAGAAAGTCCTTGGATCTTCTTCTGGAGGGGCAGGGCGTGGGTGTTGGCAAAGGTGGCATCCACGAAACAACTGCACGCCCCGGAGTCAACGATGGCGTTGGTAAGTATTGTCCTTCCCTGGCACTGCAACGACAGAGGAAGGGTAAGGTGAGTAGTACTGGCTGGACAGGGTGCAGAGGGAGAAGAAACGGATGACAAGCACTTGCGTGTCTTGACAGGGCAATTATTCACGAAATGTCCGGAGCCCCCACAGTACAGGCACAGGTTCAACTGGCGGCGTCGGGCCCGTTCCTCGGGCGTCAAAGGAGAGCGCAGGAGACCGATCTGCATCGGTTCGGAGCCATCCGGAGCAGGTCCCATCGGGGATGCAGAGGGAGCAGGTAGGTAACGGGTGGCAGGAACGGGAGCCCTTGCGACCATCCAGGCTGGGCGATTGGGTAATGCAGAGCGTTCAGCTCGGCGTTCTCGCAGGCGACGGTCCAGCTGAATCGTCAGAGTGACGAGGTCCTCAAGATCCTCTGGGACTCCTACACGGGCCAGTTCATCTTTCAAACCCTCCGAGAGGCCCATGCGGAACTGGTGTCTGAGAGCTGCATTATTCCATTGAGTATCCGCGCTCCAACGCCTGAAGTCCGTGATATAGTCCTCGGCCGTCCTGCGACCTTGCTGGAGCGCGGATAGGGCGGATTCAGCTGTAGCCGTGCGTTGAGGGTCGTCGTACAGCTGTGCCATTGCCTGGAAGAAGGAGGCTAAAGACTGGGTCATGATGCTGTTGGTCCCCAGAAGACGGTGGGCCCAGGACTGGGGTTCTCCTTGTAGAAGGGACACCACAAATCCCACCTTGGTGGCCTCCAGGGAGAAGGTCCGGGGTTGCAGGGCAAAGTATAGCTGGCAGGCATCCCGGAAGGCCTGGAACTTGGACCGGTCGCCTGAGAACCTTTCTGGAACAGGCACTCTAGGCTCGGGAGGGAGCATCACCACTGTTGGTTGAGAGGCAGGTTGCACTGGCGGTGGAGGAGGTGCAGCAGCCATGGGGCTGGCGAGTTGTTGTACTTGGCCTTCCAGCTTGGTATATCCCTCCTGCAGGGATTTCACCGCCTGTGTAAGGGCTGCCAGGTGGGAGCAGAACTCCTGCATGGTAGAGGCTCCTTCCGCAGGCTCAGTCATATGGGCTGTCCGTACTGTTAGGTACCTGGTAGTGATGAGCCTGGCTTGGTGGTTGGAGACCTCTCTTACAACTCTGGTTCAGGGCCTGCTGGAATGGGAACAGCGTAGCCGTGAACCCAGCGGGTAGGAGTGTCCGTATGGATGCAGGTGGCCGATGCTGGGTGGATGCAGGTCTTTGGCTGGATGGTAAGGCTGCAGATGAAGGTTCGGCAGACAACCAGGGTGCAGGAGGAAGACCGGCAGCAGGAGCAGCAGCAGACGGCAGAAGTAGCAGACAGCAGCAGCAGTAGACTGCAGTAGACAGCAGCAGCAGAGGACCTGTGCAGGAACACTGGAAGCAGGAATGGTCAGGCAAGCCGGGTCACAACAGGCAAGGTAGTCAGGCAGAGACGGCAGGCAGAGGGATGGTCAGGAGACAAGCCAGGGGTTCAGCAGCAGTAACACAGTCCAAAGCAGGGTCAAACAAGCCGGGGTCAAGGAACGGAGGAGGCAGCAGAGTCAGGCAGGCCGGGTCACAGACAGGATCAGCAGACAGGTTCAGGTTGGGGTCACAGGTGGGAGCTGAGACGGACAGCGCCGCATGCAGGCAGCTGTCCCCTTTAAATAGGGCCACTGGCGCCAAAGCGGCGCAGATCGCGCACGTGCACGCGCACGGCGGCGCGCGTGCCCGCTATTTGCGCACGGGAGCGCGCGCACATGCGCCGACGCTCAGGGGGACCAGGGCTACCCAGGTGCCCGCGCACCCTCAGGTTAGTGTGCCCAGGGCGGCTAGAGCCCTGACAGGTGGTTTACACAGTACACAATACAGTGTAGTGTGGTGTTGCAAAACACAATATACATCATGTCCGGAAGGCCACCAAGGAGAGGCAGATGCTCACAGGCCACTAAAAGAGGGCAAGCAGGCTCTGTGTCTACAGTCAACAGTGCTGGTTGTGGACATGGTGCATCATCTGCACGTGGCCGTGGGGCAAGCTTGTCCTATTTTTCTGCTGCGGGCCGTGTTATTGAGCCAGAACATGCAGAAAAGTTGGTGGTGGATAACAAAGCCATCCTCATCCTCCTCATCCTCTGTCACCCAGGCTCAGAGTAGTTTGCCTTTTCGAAGCAGCTGCCAAAGCGGCCTATTCCACCTCCTTGTCCACAGTCACTCCTTCTGTAGCCCCACCATCATGCACGGAGAAGTCCCCCGAACTATTCGACCACAGTGTTGGGTACATGCTGCTGGAGGATGTGCAGCGATTTGAAGGCTCCGATGTTGGTACCCAGGTTGAGAAAGGGAGTAACATGAGCCTAGAGAGAGGGGGTGCCCAAGAAGGACAAGAAACTTGCAGTCATGTTCCCCCAGCTGCAGCATACTGCCAAGTTTGCTCCAGTGATGAGCAGGGAGGGGATGATGAGGTCACTGACTCTACTTGGGTGCCTGATAGAAGAGAGGAGGAAGAAGAGGAGGCACATCTCCTATGAGGCAAGATGCCCTCCAGGGGGCAGCTTAAGGGCAGCCACCCTATTGCATCACACCATAGAGCTCCGCAGGTGCAGGGCACTGCTGACTCCCCGCTGCTTTTGAAAAGTTCTTTGGTGTGGGCCTTTTTTGACACATGTGCAGCAGATCGCACTGTTGCTGTTTGCAACCTATGTCTGAAGCTGATCAAGCGTGGCCAAAACAGCAGCACATGCTTGATCAGACATATGACGACTTCCCATGCAGTCCGTTGGCAACAGCACTTAAAAGACCCACATCAAAGAAAAAGGCGGACTTCTCTCTTCTCCTCATCTGGGAAATCCAACCCCACTATACATCCAGTCCTCTCAAAAACCCACACTGAGAGGAATGAAGGTAAAGCAATAGGTGTCCCAAGCAGCCAATCTGCTAGCAGTACACCACCATCTGATTTTAGCAGGAAAATTTCCCTACCCCAGTTGCTAAACCGTAGAAAAAAATTTGGTCCCAGCCATCCACATGCTCAGCGTCTGAATGCTAGCTTGGCCAAATTGCTAGCACTACAACTGCTGCCTTTTCAGCTGGTAGACTCTGCCCCCTTTCGTGAATTTGTGGAATGTGTTCCAAAACGCAAATTTCTTTTCATGAAAGGCCATTCCGTCTCTACACCGGCATGTGGAAGGCAATGTTTTTGCCTCATTGGACAGGGCGGTCAGCAGTAAGGTGCATTATCCCCACTGACTCATGGTCCAGCAGGCATGGGCAGGGACGTTACCTTTCTTTCACGGCGCACTGGGTAACTCTGCTGGCAGCTGGGAAGGATGCAGGACAGGGTTCAGTACTGTTGGAGCTTGTTCCGCCACCACGCCTCCAAAATGCTAGTGCTGATTCTGCCACAGCTCTCTCCTTCACCCCCTCCTCTTCTTCTTCCTCTATGGCCTCTTCCTCTGCAGATTCCTCCTCTGAACCAGCTGTGCTCCATAGGCGTTCAAGGGGCTATGCAAGCACTCAGGCAAAAAGATGCCATGCGGTGCTTGAGTTGGTCTGCTTAGGGGACAGGAGCCACACTGGGGCAGAGATTCTGCCAGCTCTGCAGGGGCAGGCTCAGAGGTGGTTGACGCCACGCCAGCTTCAGCCAGGAATGGTTGTACACGACAATGGCACCAACCTCCTCTCTGCCCTCCGACAGGGACACTTGACCCATGTTGCATGTTTGGCTCACGTCCTGAATTTGGTGGTGCAGCGGTTCTTGAGCAGGTTCCCAGGCTTACAGGATCTCCTGAGGCAGGCCAGAAAAGTCTGTGGTCATTTTTCGCCGGTCATACAATGCCAGTGATCGGCTGGCTGACATTTAAAAGAGAATACAACCTGCCCACTAACCGCCTCATTTTGACATGCCCACCAGGTGGAACTCAATGTTGGCAATGCTGCAGCGGCTGCACATGCACCAGAGGGCCATCAATGAGTACCTGTGTGAGTATGGCACCAGGAAGGGTCAGGGGAGCTTGGCTTTTTTTTTTGCCACGCCAGTGGCTACTGATCAAGGATTCATGCACTGTCCTGTCACCATTTGAGGAGGCCAACAGGATGGTGAGCAGTGACAATGCATGCTTCAGTGATACTGTCCCTCTTGTCTTCCTGTTGGAGCACACGCTTCGTGGAATAATGGACAGGGCACTTGAGGCAGAACAGCGGGAGGAAGAGGAGGACTTCCTTACCTTTCAAGGCCCCCTTTATCCAGATAGTATTCCTGCGGGCCACACACAGGAAGATGAGGAGGAGGATTGTGTCAGCATGGACGTGGAGGATAACACTCAGCAGCAGTCTTCAAGGGATTGTTTTCAGTCCCCAGAAACCTAAGGTGTTGTACGTGGCTGGGAGGAGGTTGTTATGGATCATGTGATTCTTAGTGACCCAGAGGACTCAGAATCGAATGCCTGTGCAAACTCACGCTGCATGGCCACCCTGATTCTGCAAAGCCTGCAAAAGGACCCTAGGATTCGTGGTTTCAAGGAGAGGGATCATTACTGGCCGGCAATCCTTCTTGATCCACGTTAACAAGGGTAAGGTTGCAGAACTCATCCTGACTTTCCAGAGGGAGCAGAGGATGAAACATCTTCAGGAGGCCTTGAAGAAAGGTTTTTGCAATGCATTTCCAGACCCTGGGAGGTTACAATTTCCTGGTGCTGGACAACGTGTTGCTGAGGCTTCCTTCAGTCAGAGAAAGAGCGGTGGAGAAGCTGGCCGTCTAACTGATGCCTTCAGGCAATTTTTCAGTCCTCAGCGCCAAGGTCTGATCGGTTCAAGCAACCATCGCCAGTATCTGCATTACATGGTGCAGGAATATCTAGGGGTAAGAACAGACCTGGAGACCTTTCCAACAGAGCATCCACTGGCTTACTGGGTCTTGAGGATGGACTACTGGCCAGAGCTTGCTCAATATGCAATTGAGCTACTGGCCTGTCCTGCATCCAGCGTTCTTTCTGAACGCACATTCACTGCTGCTGGAGGGTTTTAACGGATCATAGAGTGCACCTGTCCACTGACTCCGTTGATAGGCTCACATTCTTAAAAATTAATCAGTCTTGGATCAGCAGCTATCCAGCACCTGTTGCTGATGTAACCGATTTCATTTGATATGGATGTGGGAATCCCTTGAAGACTGCCTATGCTGAGTGACTATCCTATTCCTCCTCAATTTTGATGATGCTAGCTAAGAATATTTTTGGTTTAGGGCACCACCACCACTGCCTAAGGCCTAATTTTTGTAATTAAAATTTTTGATCTAATATTTCACAGCAGGGCCCATTCCTGCGCCCAACAAAAGTAACTGTGAGTACTTAGTGTTGTGGCAACACCACCACCACCAAAGGCCAAATTTTTCTGCCCCTGTTTAACAGAGCCATGTAATTACAATTTTTGATCTAATATTTCACAGCAGGGCCCGTTCCTGCACTCAATAAGAGTATCTGTGAGGGGTTACAGTGTTCTGGTACCACCAACACCTAAGGCCAAATTTTTTGCAGAGTATATAGGGCAGGCCGTATAGTATATATACTGCTGTTTATAGTATATAGGGCCTGGAAGAGCCCACGCCTTTTTTTTTTTTTGGGTGTGGGGTTCCCCTTAATATCCATACCAGACCCAAAGGGCCTGGTAATGGATTGGATGACGAGCTCAGGGGGATGACGTCATCAAAGATGGACACGTTTCGTGAGCATGCGCACTCGGATGTAGTGACGAGTCGCACTCCTTTCTCAACATTAGGACATAAATGTATATGTCCTAATGTTGAAAAAGGAGTGCGACTCGTCACTACATCCGAGTGCGCATGCTCACGAAACGGGTCCATCTTTGATGACGTCATCCCCCTGAGCTCGTCGCTTCCCTGCTATCCAAGCCTTGTTTTGAGGCCGCCTTCCGGAGCCGGCCCTTACCATCCACAGGAAGTGCTTCTATGGAACTGCATGGACAAAGCTGACAGTCATACATCGCTGGGGAGCCGCCACTGAGAGACATATACCATGCTGTTTACTATCTTCACAAATGTGAGTGCATTGATATTGCTGTAATAAAATTTCCTTTTACCAAAACTACTACACCCAGAGGCGCTTTTTCTCCACTTGTTTTTTGACATGTTGGGTATCAATTTACTCAGCATGTAAAAAATATATAAAAGTATAAATAGTGCGCAAATCAACCTTAAAATGTTGATAGATCTTTAACATATAATGTGATGCAGTGTGGCTGGTTGCCACATCCAGTGATAAATTATGAATGTGTTCAAATAAATAAAAAAGGGCATAAAATACTTCTAAATAATGCTCCAAACAGGGTGTGCACCCTAAATTCCAATAAATAAATAAATGATGACCAATAAGTGCTGTGAACTGATGAGCAAAGCAGATGCTGGCCAGACACACCAGCCAATCGGTGATTAATTAATTGGTTAAATACATTCAATTTGCGGCAATTCAATTAATTTCATTTCATTTCATTTCAATTTCAATCCATTTGAGTGTAATAGCGGTGCTGCGCAATGGTAGTTTTTTGTGTTACCTTCTATTTTTCATGTATAAAACCGGAGAATAATAGCAGCAAGAAAACCTGAAGAGTAGAAGCATCTCACAGCATACGAATCTTCCCCAACAACTGAAAAGTAAAAAGGGAAGTTCTGTGTCTTTCTTATAATTTTTTTAATGTATTATTAATATTTTCAATCACTGTAAGCTGTTTACGGAGAGTGATTTGATACCAACATCTATAAGTTCTCACTAGCTTGATATAACTTGTGGATTTTTCTTTGGCTATTTGCTAGTGGATCTTAGAGAAGGCAAACACCTGTTTAACTGTTGAATTGCCGCAAATTGAATGTATTTAACCAATTAATTAATCACCGATTGGCTGGTGTATGTGGTCTGGCCAGCATCTGCTTGGCTCATCAGTTCACAGCACTTATTGGTCATCATTTATTTATTTATTGGAATTTAGGGTGCACACCCTGTTTGGAGCATTATTTAGAAGTATTATTATATACTCATTATTTCTCACAATGGACACATTACACCAACACGCATTTTATGCACTTTTTTATGCACTTTTATATTTATTTGAACACATTCATAATTTATCACTGGATGTGGCAACCAGCCACACTGCATCACATTATATTTTAAAGATCTATCAACATTTTAAGGTTGATTTGCGCACTATTTATACTTTTGTATATTTTTTACATATCATTTTAAGTGTGGGAACACTACCAATGGTGCAGCATATCATTTAGTCATCTTATTATTACTTATTGAGGTTTTTAGGGTTTTATATATTTATCAGCGCTTTAGTATTTATTACACAATTTACTCAGCATAACATCATCTTTCACAATATAAAAATAAATTGGGTTAACTTTACTGTTTTCTTATTTTTTTATTCAAAAAAGTGTATTTTTTCCTAAAAAGGTGCTCTTGTAAGACCGCTGCACAAATTCGGTGTGACAGAAAGTATTGCAACGACCGCCATTTTATTCTCTAGGGTGAGTCTCTAAGTAATTAAGCCACAAAAAAAAAAAACTAATCTCAGATAGAGGCTCGGTCCTTAAGTGGTTAACCTATTTCATATAGGAATATGGGTATAAATATTGTTGTTCATGGGAATTATGGGCGGAATATCATAGCTACAGATCCTATGTAATACATTTGACCTGTTTCCTCATAGGAATATGGGTTTAGTTATTGTTTTGTAGGGGGATTATGGATGGAATATCCTGTTTACACCTAACAGCGAACATATTTAATCTATTTCTGAAAACAAATATGCACATAATTATTTGTTTACATTGGTATTATGGGTGGAATATCATGGTTACACATTCCAAGTAACATATTTAAACTGTTTATGATAAGAATATTGGAATAATTATTTTTATACATTGTTATGTATTATTGGGGAATGTCATGGTTATGCTTAACAAGGAACATATTTAACCTGTATTTGAAATGTTTATTGGTATAATTGTTTTCTGCATGGGGATTATGGATGGAATATCATGGTTACACTTGACAAGAAACATACTTAACATGTTCTTGATAAGAGAATGAATCAGATTTAGTATGCTTAACTGTAATTTTACACCCATAATCCCATGTAGAAAAACAATTATATGCAAATTCTTATCAAAAATAGGTTAAATATATTCTTTTGTATGTTTAACTGCAATATTCCACCCATAATTCTCATGTAGAAAAATAAGTATGTGTATATTCTTAACATAAATGGGTTTAATATGTTCCTAGGTATGTTTAACTACAACATTCCACCCATAATCCCCATGTAGAAAAATAATTATATGCATATTCTTATCAGAAATAGGTTTAATATGTTGCTATGTATGTTTAACTACAATATTCCACCCATAATCCCCATGTAGAAAAAAAATTATATACATTTTCTTATAAAAAATGGGTTAAATAGGTTCCTATGTATATTTATAAACAATATTCCACGCAAAATCGCCATGTATAAAAATAATTATATGCATATTCTTATCAGAAATGGGTTAAATAGGTTGCTATGTATATTTATAAACAATATTCCACCCATAATCCCATGTAGAAAAATAAGTATATGCATATTCTTATCAGAAATGGGTTAAATAGGTTCCAATGTATATTTATAAACAATATTCCACCCATAATCCCCATGTAGAAAAATAATTATATGCATATTATTATCAGAAATAGGTTTAATATGTTGCTATGTATATTTATAAACAATATTACACCCATAATCCCTATGTAGAAAGATAATTATATGCATATTCATATCAGAAATACGTTTAATATGTTGCTATGTATATTTATAAACAATTATGCACCCATAATCCCCATGTAGAAAAATAATTATATGCATATTCTTATCAGAAATGGGTTAAATAGGTTGCTATGTATATTTATAAACAATATTCCACCCATAATCCCCATGTAGTAAAATAATTATATTCATATTCTTATCAGAAATGGGTTAAATATGTTGCTATGTATATTTATAAACAATTATGCACCCATAATCCCCATGTAGAAAAATAATTATATGCATATTCTTATCAGAAATGGGTTAAATAGGTTGCTATGTATATTTATAAACACTATTCCACCCATAATCCCCATGTAGAAAAATTATTATATGCATATTCTTATCAGAAACAGGCTAAATAGGTTGCTATGTATATTTATAAACAATATTCCACCCATAATCCCCATGTAGAAAAATAATTATATGCATATTCTTATAACTAATGGGTTAAAAATGTTCCTATGTATGGTTAACTACAATATTCCACCCATCATCCCCATGTAGAAAAATAATTATATGCATATTCTTATCAGAAATTGGTTAAATAGGTTCCAATGTATATTTATAAACAATATTCCACCCATAATCCCCATGTAGAAAAATAATTATATGCATATGCTCATTAGAAATGGGTTAAATAGGTTGCTATGTATATTTATAAACAATATTCCACCCATAATCCCCATGTAGAAAAATAATTATATTCATATTCTTATCAGAAATGGGTTGAATAGGTTCCAATGTATATGTTAGGTACCTGGTGGCGAGCCTGGCTTGACGGAAGGGAACCTCTCTTACGGCTCTGGTTCAGGGTCCACTGGAATGGAGACAGGGGACCCGTGAGCACAGCGGAGTAGGAGTGTCCGTCCGGTGAGTCAGCTGGTGCAGGATGAAGCAGGATGCTGGTGCTGGTCTTTAGATGGCAGGAACTGCAGGAGATGGCACAGCAGGCTTGGGGTCGGATGACCGAAGAGAGAGGTAGTCTCTGGAGCAGCAGCAGCGGAGGCAGATCCTGTGCGGGAGAGAGGCACACTCGGACGGCAGAGGTAGTCAGACAGGCCGGGTCACAGGGAAGGCAGATAGGCATTAAACGGCAGGCAGGAGGATGGTCAAGTGGCAGGCAGAGGTTCGGCAACAGGTGGTAAGTCCTTAAACAGAGTCAGGCAAGCCGGGGTCAAGGAGCAGAGAGGTCAACAGGGTCAGACAGGCCGGGTCGGGTTCCAAGGATCACAGATAGGTACAGGCAGGTTTACACTGGAAACTCAGGTCAGAGCTGCAGACGAACAGCACCGCAGGGCTGCAGCTCTGATCCTTAAATAGGGACACTGGCGCCAAACAGCGCTAGACGCGCACGCGCACGGGCGTGCGCCCCCGCTATTAGCGCACGGGAGCGCGCCCGCGGGCCGGTCGCGCGTGTGCACGCGCCCGCGGCGCGCGCCAACGCCCGCGCTGATGCCTGGAGGGCACGGGAGTGATCGTTTGCCTGCGTAGAGGCAATCTGGGCCGCACGGAGCGGCCAGGACCCTGACATTGCCCCCCCACAAGGGGCAACCTCCGGGTGCCCAAAAGACTTCTCTTCTCTGGGTGGGCGGAAAAGAAAGCACGGATCAGTCTTCTGGCATGAAGGTTACTATCGGGTTCCCAGGAATTGTCCTCAGCCCCGTACCCCTTCCATTTAACTAAGAACTGTGTCTGCCCTTGCCGCCTCCTACAATCAATAATGGCCTCTACTTCGTATTCTTCGCCGCCTTCGACAAGAACAGGACCAGGAGGTCCAGCTCCCCTATCAGGAAAGGGGTCGGGTACAGCGGGTTTTAACAGGGCCACATGAAACACCGGGTGTATCTTCATTGAGGTGGGCAACGACAGTTCATAGGATACCTGGTTGATCCTCCTTTTCACAGAGAAGGGTCCCAGAAACTTAGGAGCGAGTTTCTTGGAAGGGCAAGGTAACTTCAAGTTAATAGTAGATAGCCATACCTGATCTCCAATCTGGAGGTCCAGTTCTCCCCTTCTTTTCCGGTCAAAGAACCTCTTGCAGTCCGCCTGGGCCTTGGTTATCGTCTCTTGGAGGATCTGGTTGTTGTGGTTGAGGAAGGTCACTGTATCCTGCACCGCTGGAACCGGAGATTCTGGAAGAAAGTCAGGGAGAAAGGATAAGTGGAAGCCATAGTTGGAGAAAAAAGGGGACTGACCTGTGGCTGAGTGGCTGGCGTTGTTGTATGAAAACTCGGCTAAGGGTAGTAGGGACACCCAATCGTCCTGCACAAAGGACGTGAAGCACCTAATGTACTGCTCCAAGGTCTGATTTGTGCGTTCTGTCTGTCCATTTGTTTGGGGATGATAGGCCGAGGACAGCGCCAACTCAATTTTTAGGGATTTACACAAAGCCCTCCAGAAACGGGACGTAAATTGAACCCCCCTATCGGAGACTATGCTGGCAGGGACCCCATGCAACCTAATTATCTCCCTGATAAAGACACGGGCTGTTTCAGAAGCGGACGGGGTTCCCTTTAGGGGCAGAAAGTGGGCCATTTTAGACAGCCGGTCTACGACTACAAAAATAGCTGTGCATCCTTCTGAGCATGGGAGTTCAACTATAAAGTCCATGGTGATCATCCTCCATGGACGGTCGGGTACGGGAAGAGGCTTAAGGAGGCCCCAAGCTCGGCTTCTTGAGGTCTTGCTCCGGGTACAGACAGGGCAGGCGTTGACGTACTCCTTGCAGTCTTTCCTCAGACCTGGCCACCAAAAGGTGCGTTGCACCAGATCAATAGTCTTGCGGACTCCAAAATGTCCTGCCAGAGGGTGGTCATGACAAAGATTCAGGACCTTGATCCGAACAGATTCCGGGACAAAAACTTGGCTTCCTTTCCAAAAAAAAACGTCTCTGGAAGTCAGGGGAGCCCCTGGGGTTGCTGGGTCATTTGCAGATGCCTCCTTGATCTGTGAGAGCAAATCCGGTTGTACAAGTAGAAAGTTGCCAGATGACAGGATGGTGTCTGGAGCTGCTGTGTCTTTTGGATTGTCGAACATGCGCGAGAGCGCGTCTGGTTTCACGTTTTTGGATCCTGGGCGGTAGGTGATATGAAAACAAAATCTAGAAAAAAACAAGGCCCAACGGGCTTGTCGAGGCTTCAGTCGCTTGGCTGTCCGTAGGTACTCGAGGTTTTTGTGGTCGGTATACACCAATACCGGATGACTTGCGCCCTCCAACAGATACCTCCATTCCTCCAGGGCTGCCTTGATGGCCAGGAGTTCCCAATCTCCAACGTCGTAATTCCTCTCTGCGGGGGTAAGTTTTCGAGAGAAGAACCCTACCGGGTGCATCAAATCCTTGCTGCCTTGACGTTGAGATACCACCGCTCCCAGCGCTACTTCGGAAGCGTCGACCTCCAGAATGTATGGGAGGGCAGGGTCGGGGTGACTGAGGATGGGGGCAGAGGTGAATAGTCTTTTAAGTTTTTCAAAAGCTTCCTGGGCCTCGGGGCCCCACTGAAAGCGTGTACCCTGCTTTGTCAGCTGGATAATAGGGTTGACGATGGTAGAGAATCCCTTAATGAATTTTCTATAGAAATTCGCGAACCCTATAAAGCGCTGAATGCCCTTCTTGTCCGATGGTGCCGGCCAGTCCAATACAGCAGTTACCTTCTGGGGATCCATCCTGATCCCTGCTGGGGAAATCTCAAGTCCCAGAAACTGAATCTCTTGCTGTTCAAACAGACACTTCTCTGCTTTAGCATATAGGCCATGCTGCCGGAGACGAAGTAGCACTCTGCCCACATGCCCCTGGTGCTGTTCAAGAGAATTGGAAAAAATTAAAATGTCATCGAGGTATACTATTACAAAAATGTCCAAAAAGTCTCTAAAGACATCATTGATCAGGTGCTGAAAGGTGGCAGGGGCATTGCAGAGACCGAACGGCATGACTAGATATTCATAGTGACCAAAGCGGGTCCGGAAGGCCGTTTTCCATTCATCCCCGGACCTGATACGGACCAGGTTGTAGGCACCCCTTAGGTCCAACTTGGAGAAGATAGTTGCCGTTCGTAGTTTCTGGAAGAGCTCTGGTATCAACGGCAAGGGGTATCGGTTCTTGACTGTCACCTTATTCAACTCACGGTAGTCCACACAAGGCCTGAGCGTTTGGTCCTTCTTGGTAACGAAGAATATCCCCGCGCCTGCTGGGGAAGTGGAGTGACGGATAAACCCTTTTTCGAGGTTCTCCGCGATGTATGCCTTCAGGGCCTCCTGCTCCTTTTCGGATAAGGGAAAGATGCGACCGAATGGAATTTCGGCTCCTGGAAGAATCTCGATAGGACAGTCATATGGACGATGGGGCGGCAGGGAGTCTGCCCCTCGTTTACTGAACACGTCGAGGAAGTCGTGGTAAGTCTTGGGCACGGCCCGGCACAGGTCCTGATCGGAGTTCAGGCAACACAGAGCAGAGGGTGCCCCAACGGGCTCAGGTAGGCAGTGCTGAAGGCAATAAGGGGACTGGAATTTTACTTGTCCCGTTGACCAGTTAATGCAAGGGTTGTGGGCTTGGAGCCATGGTATGCCCAAAATCACTGGGAAGAGAGGAGAAGAAATTACATCCAGTATCAACAGTTCTTGGTGCTGGGACAAGATGGTGGCAGGCAGGGGCAAGGTCTCTTGGGTCACTTGAACTGATTTGATGCGTGATCCATCGGCCAAGAAGACAGAAAGTCCATGGGTCTTCTCCCGGAGAGGTAGGGCCTGTAAGTTGGCAAAGGTGGCATCGATAAAACAACTGCATGCTCCGGAGTCAAGGATAGCGTTGGCGTGGATTGTCCTTCCTTGAAGCTGCAACGAGAGGGGAAGAGCCAGGTGAGTGGTGTTGCTGGGGCAAGGTGCAGGTTTAGAAGAGACAGCAGAAAGACACTTACGGATCTTGACTGGGCAGTTGTTCATGTAATGTCCAGAACCACCACAATAGAGGCATAGATTCAGCTGCCGGCGCCTGGCATGCTCCTCAGGGGACAAGGTGGAGCGCATAAGTCCGATCTGCATTGGTTCAGGGCCGTCGAAGGCAGGACTGGCTGGAACTGTAGCAGGCGTAGGAAAATAGCGGGAAGCTGGGGTTGGAGCCCTTGCCACCATCCAGGCCGGGCGGGTCGGTTGGGAGGAACGTTCGGCTCGGCATTCCCGGAGCCGGCGATCCAGTTGGATGGTCAGGGTAATCAGGTCTTCCAGAGACTCGGGGACCCCCACTCGAGCCAGTTCATCCTTCAGACTCTCAGATAGACCTGTGCGGAATTGATGCCTAAGGGCTGCATCGTTCCACCGAGTGTCCGCGCTCCAGCGCCTGAAATCAGAGATGTAGTCCTCGGCCATTCTACGGCCTTGTTGGAGCGTGGACAAGGCGGTCTCGGCTGTAGTGGTTCTTTGGGGGTCATCATAGAGTTGTTCCATTGCCTGGAAGAAGGTAGCAAGGTCCTGGACCTGTGGGCTATCGACTCTCAGAAGACGGTGGGCCCATGACTGAGGTTCTCCTTGCAGGAGAGATACTACGAATCCCACCTTGGTGGCTTCCAAAGAGAAAGTCCTGGGCTGAAGTGCAAAATAAAGCTGGCAGGCATCTCGGAAGGCAGGAAACTTGGACCGATCCCCTGAGAATCTTTCCGGAACGGGCACTCTTGGCTCTGGAGGAAGCATCACTACTGCAGGCTGAACCGTGGGTTGCACCGGTGGCGCAGGAGGTGCAGCGGCCATAGGGCCGGAGAGATGCTGTACCTGTCCCTCTAACCTGGTATAGCCTTCCTGTAGAGACTTCACTGCTTGGGTGAGGGCTGCAAGGTGGGAGCAGAAGTCCTGCATGGACGAGGTTCCTTCCGCAGGCTCGGTCATCTGGGCTGTTCGTACTGTTAGGTACCTGGTGGCGAGCCTGGCTTGACGGAAGGGAACCTCTCTTACGGCTCTGGTTCAGGGTCCACTGGAATGGAGACAGGGGACCCGTGAGCACAGCGGAGTAGGAGTGTCCGTCCGGTGAGTCAGCTGGTGCAGGATGAAGCAGGATGCTGGTGCTGGTCTTTAGATGGCAGGAACTGCAGGAGATGGCACAGCAGGCTTGGGGTCGGATGACCGAAGAGAGAGGTAGTCTCTGGAGCAGCAGCAGCGGAGGCAGATCCTGTGCGGGAGAGAGGCACACTCGGACGGCAGAGGTAGTCAGACAGGCCGGGTCACAGGGAAGGCAGATAGGCATTAAACGGCAGGCAGGAGGATGGTCAAGTGGCAGGCAGAGGTTCGGCAACAGGTGGTAAGTCCTTAAACAGAGTCAGGCAAGCCGGGGTCAAGGAGCAGAGAGGTCAACAGGGTCAGACAGGCCGGGTCGGGTTCCAAGGATCACAGATAGGTACAGGCAGGTTTACACTGGAAACTCAGGTCAGAGCTGCAGACGAACAGCATCGCAGGGCTGCAGCTCTGATCCTTAAATAGGGACACTGGCGCCAAACAGCGCTAGACGCGCACGTGCACGGGCGCGCGCCCCCGCTATTAGCGCACGGGAGCGCGCCCGCGGGCCGGTCGCGCGCGTGCACACGCCCGCGGCGCGCGCCAACGCCCGCGCTGATGCCTGGAGGGCACGGGAGTGATCGTTTGCCTGCGTAGAGGCAATCTGGGCCGCACGGAGCGGCCAGGACCCTGACAGTATATTTATAAACAACATTCCACTCATAATCCCCATGTAGAAAAATAATTATATGCATATTATTATCAGAAATAGGTTTAATATGTTGCTATGTATATTTATAAAAAAAAATCACCCATAATCCCCATGTAGAAAAATAATCGTATGCATATTTTTATCAGAAATGGGTTAAATAGGTTCCTATGTATATTTATAAACAATATTCCACCCATAATCCCCATGTAGAAAAATAATTATAAGCATATTCTTAGAGAAATGGGTTAAATAGGTTCCTATGTATATTCATAAACAATTATCCACCCATAATCCTCTTGTAGAAAAATAATTATATGCATATTCTTATCAGAAATGGGTTAAATATGTTCCTATGTATGGTTAACTACAATATTCCACCCATCATCCCCATGTAGAAAAATAATTATATGTATATTATTATCAGAAATGGGTTAAATATGTTCATTGTCAGAAGTTAACATGATATTCCTCCCATAAACCCCATTAGAAATAATTAATCTTCCCATATTCCCATCAAAAACAGGTCAAATGTAATTTTTACGTTACTTCTGTATAATTTACTCTGATCCTGTTGTACAGCTGGATATATATCAGCAAGTGTACAGTTAAACATTAGCAACTGCTTCTTGCAACATTGTATCAAGCACTGCAGGAAAGAATAACATATTTTGAGAAACATTAGTCATTACCGTATATATGTGTTTATATTACAGTGACATCTAGTGAGAGTTCTCAGTATTGCAGCCAATAATCCAATCATCCCATCATCCCAATATGCAGTTTAGTACATCCCATTTTATTGTGATTTTATGTGATAGACCAACACAAAGTGGCACGTAAATGTGAACTGTAAGGAAAATGATAAATGGTTTTCAAATTTTTTTACAAATAAATATCTGAAAAGTGTGGCGTGCATTTGTATTCAGCCCCCTTTACTATGATATCCCTAACTAAAATCTAGTGGAACCAATTGCCTTCAGAAGTCACCTAATTAGTAAATAGAGTCCACCTGTGTGTAATTTATTATCAGTGTAAATACAGCTGTTCTGTGGAGCCCTCATAGGTTTGTTAGAGAACCTTATTGAAAAAACAGGATCATGAAGGCCAGGAAACATACCAGACAGGCCAGGGATAAAGTTGTGAAGACGTTTTAAACCAGGGTTGGATTAGAAAAATATATCCCAAGCTTTGAACATCTCACAGAGCACTGTTCAATCCATCATCTGAAAATGGAAAGAGTATGGCACAACTGCAAACCTACCAAGACATGGCCGTCCACCTAAACTGACAGGCCGGGCAAGGAGAGCATTAATCAGAGAAGCAGCCAAGATGCCCATAGTAACTCTGGAGGAGCTGCAGACATCCACAGCTCAGGTGGGAGAATCTGTACAAATGGCAACTATTAGTTGTGCACTCCACAAATCTGGCCTTTATGAAAGTGTGGCAAGAAGAAAGCCATTGTTGAAAGAAAGCCATAAGAAATCCTGTTTGCAGTTTGCGAGAAGCCATGTGGGGGACACAGCAAACATGTGGAAGAAGGTGCTCTGGTCAGATGAGGCCAAAACCTTTAATTTTTGGCCTAAACGCAAAACAGTATGTGTGGTGGAAAACAAACACTGCACATCACCCTGAACACACCATCCCCACCATGAAACATGGTGGTGGCAGCATCATGTTGTGGGGATGTTTTTCTTCAGCAGGGACAGGGAAGCTGGTCAGAGTTGATGGAAAGATGGATGGAGCCAAATACAGGGCAATCTAAAGCCCCATACACACGTTCGGATTTTCCGACGGATGTCTCTACGCCCCCACCCCAAAGTACCTTGCCCCTATGTTGATGGGGACAAGGGCCTCTTACCGACAACTCTTGTCCGGTGGCTGTCGGGGTCTGCGGGTGGGGGGCTTATTGGAGTCTGGAAGCCCCCTTTAACAAGGGGGCCCCCAGATCCCGCCCCCCCATGTGAATGAGTATGGGATAAATTGTGCCCCTACCCATTCACCCAAATGTGAAAAAATACAGTAGACCATTTTTGACAAGTCCTTTATTAAAAATATCTTCTTCCCTGCTTCTTCCTTTTGGACTTCCTCTATCTTCTCCCGCATCTTCCTCCTCCGGGTTTCTTCTGCTTCTTCTTCCACTCTTCTTCTTTCTTCTGTCTTCTTCGTCTGGTGGTGTTGTTCCTCTGCCACCACCAGCACCGATGACCCTCCTCCACTGCTGCATCCCGCTGATCTGTCTGCGCCGATGTCAAGCATTTCTTCTTAGAAAGAAGAAGAGTGGAAGAAGAAGCAGAAGGAGAAGACCGGAGGAGGAAGATGCGGGAGAAGATGGAGGAAGAACCGGGGAAGAAGATATTTTTAATAAAGGACTTGTAAAAACTCTACTTTATTTTTTCGTGGGTGAATGGTTAGGGGTACAATGTACCCCATACTCTTTCACATGGTGGGGAGGCCGGGATCTGGGGCCCCCTTGTTAAAGGGGGGCTCCCAGATTCCGATAAGCCCCCCACCTGCAGACCCTGACAACCATCAGCCAGGGTTGTCAGGAAGAGGCCCTTGTCCCCATCAACATGGGGGCAAGGTGCTTTGTGGTGGGGTGCAGAGCCCCCCTGCCCCAAAGCACCCACCCCCCCCCATGTTGAGGGCATGTGGTCTGGTATGGTTCAGGAGGGGGGGGGGGGCGCTCGCTTGTCCCCTCCTTTTCCTGACCTGCCGGACTGCATGCTTGGATAAGGGTCTGGTATGGATTTTGGGGGGATCCCACGCCATTTTTTTTATTTATTTTTTGAAGATTGGAAGAGCTCAGGAGATCCAGTGGCAGTGGATCAGCGGGTCTAAGTGATAGACTGGGAGCTCTTGAACCTTGTATATACTTGTGACGGATCCTGTACTCAAGGTGTCCGCCGTAAATGCTTCCTAAGTCCTGGAACATGAGTCCAATGGATCTGGTTATAGGAACCCCCAAGAATTAGACGGCACTAGTTCTTGGGGTAAATCAGGAATGCTTTATTTGACATTTCACACACATATATAGCCAGATGACTCAAAGCTAACCTAATTAGCATGAGCTAATTATCTTAATCATTGCCCAGACTAGTTGACTGCCTGAAAAGGCTTTTCAGGGTCAGACTTTAAGGCTCCTAGTTAATTGGAATGACTATTCAACATACATTAACATAAACAGTAACACAGGGCTAATTAGCACAACAACATTGTGTGGAATACACCTTACAAGCCAGACCAGCCTCATTTACACAATAGACAGGTGGCTTGAGTTCATGACATTGAATGGGATACAAGCTGTCAGATGCTAGTCTATTTCTAATGCCAAATGCATATACAGAGAGTGTATTTTGGGGGGCCCGTAATCAGCTGGCAGGAGGCTAGCATGTAGTCCTCTCAAAATGCCCGTATCCCGGCTAGGTCTGTCACATTTCTCCCCTTTCGGCAGGAGACTAACACAGGAGGAGACCCCAGACGGGTTGACTCCGAAGTTAGTCCACAGTTCCAGTCCCCCAATGCCTGTACCCACACAGTACCCCAAACAAATTGTTTCAAACTGAGTATTACTCACCCAGCCAACCTCTGCCTCTCTCATAGAACATATCTGCCGCTGGGGAGAGGCCTGGACTGGCCCTTCTCCCTGGAGTCTTTTCAGCCGCTGGAGAGAAGACAGGGTGACTGGGCTCACTCCATCCTGCTGTTGGGGATCTGGGCCGACCGCCCAGCATCCCTGGGTTATACTGGTGGAGACTGCATTCCCATCCACCTTTACAGGAAATCTGTCCTGTTTTAGTTGCGGGCAGAGGCCAGCAGCGCTCTGTTCCGTTGCCAGCAGTTCAGCTGGGTGTAGGAGCTTCCCTACATCATCTGCTCCAGCTAACTGTTGGGGAGAGAGGCCGACTGCCCCAGCTCCCTGGAACTCCGCAGCTGTTACCGGTGCTGGGCAGAGGTTGGTAGCACTCTGCCCGGTTGCCAGCATTTCTGCTGGTTTTCTGTTAGTGGAGACCACAGGCCCATCCACCGACACCAGATCAAGCTGCAGTTGTGAAGTGCAGATTGCATTCTCTCCTTGGGTCCCAAGCTGCTGCTCGGCAGTGATTGCCACCTTCTCACCCTGGGCCTCCGGAACTGCCACAGGTGTGGGGCAGAGGTCTTGGACCCTCTGTCCGGTGACCAGCGCTTCAGCTGGGGAAGTTCCTTGTAACTCCACAGATACTGCTGTTGGTGCTGGGCAGAGCACAGTGGAGTTTGGCCCTAATACCAGCTCTTCTGCTGGAGGCTCATCAGGTTCTTCTTCCTCAGCGGAAAAGTCTATCAAATCCCCAGTCTCTGCAACTGGTGTCTCGGGATAGAGATTCACCATCTCCTGTCCATGGAACCCAGAAGATGCTATCAGTGCTGAGCAGAGGTTGGCAGAGCTCTGGCCGGTTGTCAGCACTTCAGCTTCTGGGGTGGCAATTTCCAGATTTTCCACTGCCAATTCCCTGGCATGCTGCTGGACAGGCACATTCCTCCATCCAAGATCATCCCATGCAGAAACAGGATCATCAAGGTCAGTCAGCACTTGCTGCATCCGCCATAAGACCTCTGCGTCCATAGCTGTAGGGGCAGGTTGGCAAAGCACACTGTTACTCTGCCACATTGCCGACTCTTCAGCCAGACCAGCGTTGTCCACTGGTATTTCTTGATAGTCCCAGGCAAAGGGAGCCGAGCCCTGGCACTGAGCAGAGTCTAGCAGCCGTCTGTAGGCGATCTCCAGCTCCCATTCCTGATCGGCCAGAAACTCCAAATCTTCAAGTGCCCAGTGCACTTCCGAGATGTTCAGTAGCCCTTTTCTGAAATCCATGATTTCATCCAACCGCCACTCCAAATCACTCCCAAAGTTAGAGTCTCCTGTCAGCTTCACATACAACAGTCCCAGGCCGCCGTAGCTTAAGCCTTCCGTTGGGCTGTCATCTGCTATCCAAGGGCATGCTTGGGATACATGCCACCGGAGGGCTCTGTAACTCTCATCCAGCTTCATTTCTGCCCAGATCAGCCTGCTTAATTCAGCTGTCTGCTCCTTGTGCGGTTTCTCTCCCAAAAACAGCACCCGCAGTCCATACTGCGACCAGTACCTTTCCTGGTTGGAGGGGAGAACTTTTCCCTGGTGACGCCGCTCACGGGCTAGCGCTTCCTTCCAGAGTTCGCAGCGAATAGAATCAAACCATCCCAGCAGGACCTGCTCTGATACTGGTCCTCTGTGCTGTAGCTGCATCTCTCGCAACCTCCTCCTGAATTCCTCTTCCATGGCGGCTGGTATCTGTACCTCTCCTCCTCTCCTGCTATCCGGACCTTGGATCCAGGTGGAGGTTTGGATGTTCCAGACTGCAGGAAGTATGATCCCACTGCTTGCCAACAATGTGACGGATCCTGTACTCAAGGTGTCCGCCGTAAATGCTTCCTAAGTCCTGGAACATGAGTCCAATGGATCTGGTTATAGGAACCCCCAAGAATTAGACGGCACTAGTTCTTGGGGTAAATCAGGAATGCTTTATTTGACATTTCACACACATATATAGCCAGATGACTCAAAGCTAACCTAATTAGCATGAGCTAATTATCTTAATCATTGCCCAGACTAGTTGACTGCCTGAAAAGGCTTTTCAGGGTCAGACTTTAAGGCTCCTAGTTAATTGGAATGACTATTCAACATACATTAACATAAACAGTAACACAGGGCTAATTAGCACAACAACATTGTGTGGAATACACCTTACAAGCCAGACCAGCCTCATTTACACAAAAGACAGGTGGCTTGAGTTCATGACATTGAATGGGATACAAGCTGTCAGATGCTAGTCTATTTCTAATGCCAAATGCATATACAGAGAGTGTATTTTGGGGGGGCCCGTAATCAGCTGGCAGGAGGCTAGCATGTAGTCCTCTCAAAAAGCCTGTATCCCGGCTAGGTCTGTCACAATACTATACATATATTTTGTGATTAAATAGCATTTCTAATCATATGGAGTTAATCACAAGAGTCCCCCTTTACATCAAAGTCAACAAAGTTGACACTCTTGGTTTACAGTTGCAGTGAGCAACCCTGCTGGGTAGCCACAGTCTGGGCAAGAGTCGGACTGATAACTCATGGGTATGATGGGGGCAGTATGTACAGGAGAGGAGTGCGGAGGGTATGATTGGGGCAGTATGTGCAGGAGAGGAGTGCGGAGAGTATGATGGGAGCAGTATGTGCAGGAGAGGAGTGTGGAGGGTTTGATGGGGCAGTATGTACAGGAGAGGAGTGCAGAGGGTATAATGGGTGCAGTATATACAGGAGAGGATTGTGGAGGGTATGATGGGTGCAGTATGTACAGTAGATGATTGTGGAGGATATGATGGGTGCAGTATGTACAGGAGAGGAGTTGGGATGGTATGATGGGGCAGTATGTACAGGAGAGGATTGCGGAGTGTATGATGGGTGCAGTATGTACAGGAGAGGATTGTGGAGGGTATGATGGGTGCAGTATGTACAGGAGAGGAGTGCAGAGGGTATGATGGGGGCAGTATGTACAGGAGAGGATTGTGGAGGGTATGATGGGGGCAGTATGTACAGGAGAGGAGTGCGGTGGGTATGAGGGGGCAGTATGTACAGGAGTGGATTGTGGAGGGTATGATGGGGGCAGTATGTACAGGAGAGGAGTGCGGTGGGTATGATGGGGGCAGTATGTACAGGAGAGGATTGCGGAGGGTATGATGTTGGCAGTATGTGCAGGAGAGGAGTGCGGAGGGTATGATGGGGCAGATTGTACAGGAGAGGAGTGCAGAGGGTATGATGGGGGCATTATGTGCATGAGAGGACTGCAGAGGGTATTATGGGGCAGTATGTGCAGGAGAGGATTGCGGAGGGTTTGATGGGTGCAGTATGTGCAGGAGAGAAGTTGGGAGGATATGATGGGGGCAGTATGTACAGGAGAGGAGTGCAGAGGGTATGATGGGGGCAGTATGTGCATGAGAGGAGTGCAGAGGGTATTATGGGGCAGTATGTGCAGGAGAGGAGAGCGGAGGATATGATGGGGCAGTATGTGCAGGAGAGGAGTGAGGAGGGTATGATGGGACAGTATGTGCAGGAGAGGAGTGCGGAGGGTTTGATGGGTGCAGTATGTACAGGAGAGGAGTTGGGAGGGTATGATGGGGCAGTATGTACAGGAGAGGAGTGAGGAGGGTATGAAGGGTGCAGTATGTACACAAGAGGAGTACAGAGGGTATGACAAGGGGAGACAGGAGAGAGTTTTCTTGCAGTGTCTATGAGTTGACTAGGGAGTAATGTTGGGAAGAGAAGAAAAGGAAAGTGACCATGGAATTATGTCCCTCAGCTGGGGGGTAAGAAGCAGCTTTGAATGATGTCTGCCAGCTGGATGTATGAAGTGGCCTGGGCGTGATGTAAACTGGGGGAGTAGGGGGCTGAGAAATAGTGATGTATATAATCAAACAAAAGCTATTGTACTCATCCACTAATATATACAACAGTACTACTGTTTTTTACAATGAAAACTGGCAACTCCTAGCACTCTGTATGTGCAGATGATGTGAAGGTAATTGATGACCCCTCAGGTAACCCTGTGTAATCCAAGCCTTGAGCCTGTACAATCAGAAATGTAAACTCACCACATAAATACAGGGTAAATGAATGGTCATAAATGAGGTCACGTTATCTGGACTGAGAATCTGGGGATGTTTGTATAGACAGACATGTGCTGCTTGGAAGATATCTGTCAGCTGTGACCAGTGCTGGGACAAGGCCACCTGCCCAGAGCAAAGATGGCAAACTGCGCCCCCCCCCCCCCCCCCCCCCCCCCCCCCCCCCCCCCCCCCCCCCCCCCCACACCCCCCCCCCCCCCCCCCCCCCCCCATTTTTAAGAATCAATGTCGTTTCAAAACAAAAATATACTTAAAACAATACAAATTCAATTAGGTTTAATGCTATAGAAACAGAGTTCACTCACAAATCACAACGCACCTTTACATCAGGTGTCCTCATCACAGCAACCCTTTCCATCAGGGGTCCCCAATTCAGCGCTCATTTACATTAGGTGTCCCCAACACAGTGCCCCTTTACATCAGGTGTCCCCATCACAGCGCCCCTTTACATCAGGTGTCCCCATCACAGCGCCCCTTTACATTAGGTGACCCCATCACAGCGCCCCTTTACATCAGGTGTCCCCATCACAGCGCCCCTTTACATCAGGGGTCCCCATCACAGCGCTTATTTACTAAGGGAAAAAGTGTTAATAAAAAAAACACAACACAGGTTTTTAAAGTAGTTTTTTAGACAGCTCCGGGGGTCATCTTCCGACTTCGGGGGTCTTCTCGCCGGGCTCCTCTTCTATCTTCTGCTCTTTTACCACTCTTTTACTAGCGGAGGAGCCCGGCTTTCTCCTTCATCACGGTGGTCCGGGGGTCTTCTCCCGACTTCAGGGGTCTTGCCCCGCTCTTCGTTTCTTCTGCCGGGCCTCCGCTATCTTCTTGCAGATTTTACTATCGTTGGCCCGGTCTTCTGGTTCGTCGCTGTGGCCGCCTTCTTCTTTTCTTCTTCTTTCTTCCGATGTTGACACGACGCTCTCTCCAGTCGCAATGCCAGGGATGTGTTGCGCGGCGACTTATATAGGGATAAGTGGCGGGGTCACCGGGCGATGTCACATGGTGACCCCACCATTTATGATGTCACAGTCCCAGCATCCCCCATTTTTGGCGTAGGGGTTCCCCTTCAAATCCATAGCAGGTGATGGGGCTAGCAAGGTGTCAATCTCGCTGATGGAGGCGGCGACATTGGTTTCCTTCGCAAGTCCCGTCTACCTGGAGTCACGTTCAAAATGAATGGACTTTACTCCGTGTATGGGCAAGTTCGTTCATTTCAAAAGTCCGGCGGACTAGCACACAGACGGGCGGATTGAGTCAAGACTTCTTTCTAAGTCCGCCAGACTTTGGGGAAGAAAAAGTCCACCGGGCGGATCACACACACACGGGCGGATTGTCCGCCGGACCAAGTCCACTGGATAGTCCGATCGTGTGTATGCGGCATATGGGAATGTCTGACCATTCTTCCAGAAGCACATTAGTGAGGTCAGGCACTGATGTGTACGAGAAGGCCTGGCTTGCAGTCTCCGCTCTAATTCATCCCAAAGGTGTTCTATCGGGTCAAGGTCAGGACTCTGTGCAGACCAGTCAAGTTCCTCCACCCCAAACTCGCTCATCCATGTCTTTATGGACCTTTCTTTGTGCACTGGTGTGCAGTCATGTTGCAACAGGAAGGGGTCACCCCCAAACTGTTCCCACAAAGTTGGGAACATGAAATTGTCCAAAATGTCTTGGTATGCTGATGCCTTAAGAGTTCTCTTCACTGGAACTAAGGGGCCAAGCCAAACCCCTGAAAGGCAACCCCACATCATAATCCCCCCTCCACCAAATGATTTGGACCCGTGCACAAAGCAAGGTCCATAAAGACATGGATGAACGAGTTTGGGGTGGATGAACTTGACTTTGTAGACAGCCTTCCCTGTTTGACGTGCCTCTAGGGGGCAGTATTCAGAGATGGTTATCTGTTTAGTATTATATAGGGAGCCTGTCAGTTCAATATAGAGAAGAGAGAACTGCTACAAGAACATGGCTCTGTCCAGTGTACTGAAGCGTTCTACTGATCAGCTCCTGCGCTGTGTACTGAGGATTGCATTACCTCACAGGCTTGCTGTACCTCTCTGGTAAAGACCCTGCACCTCTTCATAACAAATGAGGACTATCCTGTAATGCCCAGTAACAGATAGTAACTGCACTGAGTTAAGTCTTCTACAGGCTGAAAGAGACTTGTTACAACTTTGTTTTTAGACGATAGAGGGACCTGTGAGGGATTTTCTGTTTGTGGATGTTTAACATGTTTTGCTATCATTTCAGGTGTACACAGGGTTTCCTGGGCTGGATCCCTCTCCCTGAAATGAACAAATGTGATTGATTCTTTTTGAAACTCCTGCAAAGCTTAGTGTATGTTTACAGCGTAGATGTGTGGTGGATCTGAGGAATTGATTGGCTAGATTTTCCCGCCAATTTTCTAGAGATCCAAATAAAAAGGGCTAACTGAAATTCCCTAGGGGAGCTGCTGGGAAATACTGCGAGGAAAGACTATTACTCTGTTGGTCTGACCCCCAAAAGGGGGGACAGTCGGGGTTCCCTGAGGGGCTTGGACCCTGAGGACCCTATGGACTCTTAACTGCCAGTTGTGGATTATTTGCCCTAATGGATACTTGCGTCTAAAGGACTGTGGACTCTCAGCTGTTATTCAGGTATGATTACCTTGTGGGCACTAGAACACCTATGTACAGGAATGTATATGAGAAGCTGCTTTACAAGAACTGTTCCTGTATGTATGCCTTTCTTCAACTGTTAACTGTTTCTTCAACTGTTAACTTCTTGGTCTGAAGTCTCTCAAAGTGGTGCATGTACCACATATCTGAAGAACAGGGCTTACAACATAGCAATGGGACTGAGCTAAACTATGATGCATTACATGGGTCTAACACACAGAGTAAAGTCCAGTGGAAGCCCATGTGTTGTTGCTAAGGACGACTTGTTTGTGTGGCATGCAAGTCAGCCAATCAGCCAGGGGACGGGTTATGGTTCCTCTGGTGGTGGAGAGGGTTAATCGCTTGGCACTTAGCGGCTGTGATTGTGTCCGTGCAGCTGCAGCATGTGCATCCACTTCTATGTGGATCTTGGATAAATGCACATACATCTGTCAGCGGCTCCACACAGAGGACAGGGTTGATTGCCCATGGGCATACAGACCCTATTAAAAGGACGCCGGGGCTGGGCAGGAACGGGGTTAAGTATATTCTGTTGTTGTTAGTTGTTTTGGAACCTTCAGAGTCCCGTTATTACAAATAGTGTTTAATCTCTTGGAAACTGCGTAATCCATGTATACTGCAGCAGGAAAGGTGGGTTTCAACGCTGCTACAGCAGATACAGTGCCTTGAAAAAGTATTCATACCCCTTGAAATTTTCCACATTATATCATGTTACAACCAAAATTGTAAATGTATTTTATTGGGAGCCAATACTTTGTAGAACCACCTTTTCTGCAATTACAGCTGCAAGTCTTTTTGAAGATGGCTCTACCAGCTTTGCACATCTAGAGAGTGAAATGTTTGCCCATTCTCTTACAAAATAGCTCAAGCTCTGTCAAATTGGATGGAGAGCATCGGTGAATAGCAATTTTCAAGTCTTTCCACAGATTCTCTGTTGGATTTAGGTCTAGAATTTTGACTGGGCCATTCTAACACATAATTATGCTTTGATCGAAACCATTCCATTGTAGCTCTGACTGTATGTTTAGGGTCGTTGTCCTGTTGGAAGGTGAACCTCCGCCCCAGTCTCAAGTCTTTTGCAGACTTTAATGCCACGTACACACGATCTGACTTTTCGACGGACTAGGTCCAGCGGACCGGAATACGTCGGACAATTAAATCGTGTGTGGGCTTCAGCGGACTTTTCGCTCCCAAAAGTGAGACGGACCTAGAAATAAAACATGTTTCAAATCTTTCTGACAGACTCGAGTCCGGACGAAAAATCCAATCGTCTGTGTGCTAGTCCGAGGGACAAAAACCAATGCTAGGGCACCTATTGGCTACTGGCTATGAACTTCCTTATTCTAGTCCGGTCGTACGTCATGTTCAAATCCGGCAGACTTTTGGAGTGATCGTGTGTGGGCAAGTCCGTTCGTTTGAAAGTCCGGCGGACCTCCGCTGCATAGTCCGGCGGATAGTCCGCCTGGACTAAGTCCGTCGAAAAGTCCGCTCGTGTGTACGTGGCATAACAGGTTTTCTTCTAAGATTGCCCCTTTATTTGGCTCCATCCATCTTCCCATCAACTCTGACCAGCTTCCCTGTCCCTGCTGAAGAAAACCATCCTCACAACATGATGCTGCCACCACCATGTTTCACGGTGGGGATGGTGTGTTAAGGGTGATGTGTAGTGTATTGCCCTGTACACATGAGCGGAATTTCTGTCTGAAAAATCTTGGATGGTTTTTCTGACGGAATTCCGCTCAAGCTTGGCTTGCATACACACAGTCACACAAAAGTTCTCTGAACTTTTGATCATCAAGAACGCGGTGACGTACAACACTACGACGAGCCGAGAAAATGTTCAATGCTTCTGAGCATGCGTCAAATTGTTTCTGAGCATGCGTAGGAATTTTGCACGTCGGTATTGCTACAGACGATCAAAACTTTTCCGATTGACAAATAGAGATCCTGCTCTCAATCTTTTGCTGGCGGGAATTCCGTCAGCAAAAGTCAGATGGAGCATATCCAGGGTCGGAATTTCCGACCAAAAACTCACATCAGACTTTTTCCACCACACACAGTGTTTTGCTTTTAGGCCAAAAGGTAAAATTATGGTCTCATCTGACCAGAGCACCTTCTTCCACATGTTTTGCTATGTCACCAACATGGCTTCTCGCAAACTGCAAACGGGACTTTTAATGTTTTTTTTCAACAATGGCTTTCTTCTTGCCACTGATTTTTTAGGACATCAGTTGGTGCCGCAGAACGGAAGAGCACTCAAGCAAAGTCGCCGATCAGCTGGAGTAACGTCACCATAGCGCACGCGCACATCGTAGGAGGGTTTTTTCGACAGGGGATACCATTTCACAGGCACAATTTAATGCTATACAAAGAGTGGAGGGACACCGTAGATGTCAGATTGTGCCTCGCTGTAAACCCGCGGCGCAGCAGCGAGGCGCAATATAACAAATACGGTGTCCCTCCCCTGTTTGCATAGCTTTAAATTGTGCCCTGAGAAATGGTATCTCCTGTTGAAAAAAGGCTCCTACGATGTGTGCATGCGCTTTGGGATGTCACTCCAGCTGATCGGCGGGCACTTTTTGATGGCGGGCACATATCAACAGAACACAGGCTCTTTAACAACTGATGACTCATCCCTGGTTGGTGCCGGCCTAATAATAACAGATGATTGATCCCTGCTGGCTGACAGTAGGGATGAGTCATTGGTTGTTATGATGCTAATGGCTCCTAACAGCCAGCACAAAATGCTCCAAAAAAACCCGAATTGCGCATTTAAAGTATTTTTATGAAATAAAAAATGCCACAATGTGCAAAACTTTTTTGAGCTTCAGGCATTTGGCTTCCAGCAGCTTGGAGTGGAAATGTGAACCATCCCCATAGAGAAGAATTGTTTTTTTTTTCTCCTTCAGTGTTTTGAAGCTTTGAGCTACAAAATGCTCACGTGTGAATGGGGCCTTATGATAGACAGTAGCTTGTGCCACAGGGAAAAAAAACAAACACATTTGTTTTGTTTTTTGAGGTTACAATAGTATTTATTTTACTGCCATGGCACTCAGTTCTATTGACTAAATCACTCCATATTACTGCAAGAATAATTAATAAACTGTCTCATTTATAATGAAAAAGTTTTCTATGATTTGTGTCCTCCATCTGCAAAGTATTCTTCTTTGATTACTTACCTTGTGTTTTGTGATTCATTGCCAAAGTGAGTGGAGGATATACTGTACTGTATTAACTGTGTTTTGACAAAAATATGTCTCCCTGCAGTACTTCAGTCACTTCGGGAACAGTACAAATTAATGGTGTCAATCTACATTACCAGCGCACGGGTGGCGGTGATCATTCAGTCCTGTTACTGCCTGGAATGCTAGGTATGGTGCTAAAATGTATCAACTACCTGTTGATCCTGTAAGAAAACTAACAAACTCTTACCTTCCTGTTTGATCTGACAACTCTGCCTCTGTTGCACTAAATACCCAAGCAAGGTTATTAGCCTTGTCTTAATTCTCCTCCACTGGACTACTGAAACACCTTCTCCGTATGTTATAGGGATAAGGAGAGGTTGGAGGAATTTTGCCAAATAAATTGAACTTGGCTGTCAGCAAAAAATTTGGCGCACACTGGATCAACGGGTATTTTTCAGTACCTGCAGCATTTGTGAAGGGATGCACTTTGTGTTTTTTCCATGTAGTTAACAATGAAGTTATTGACTTGCTGCACAGCTAATGCTGGAAGAGTTCATTACATTTCCTACTTTGCTGTCTCCTCCTTTCAGTAAAGCCTAATACACAGTATGAGTTTTTTTCCATTCAACCCAGTGGGCGGAATGAAAAAAAAAAGGAAGCGCTCAGGAGGAGCTGATATACTAACTCTATGCAATGTTAGTACAGTGATCTCCCCCGCTGAGCTATTGTGTTCTGACAGGGCAGTCCACCCAGAACACACTGGTGCTTTGGCTGAGAGCACTGATCAGATGCCAATTGGCAGACCTTTTGCAGTCATGCCCCTTTGACAAAAGCGAGCCGAACAGCCAATTTCTTTTGGACCTGCTGTCATTCACACGGGCCACACATTGGACGGTGTCTATTGAACCAACTGATGCTGCCCGATATTCTGCCCATGTGTAAGGCCCTTAAAGAAGAACTCCATGAAAATTTTTTATTCTCACATGCAGTGGGGCACTCCCTGCACTGCATGGGTTACATACTCATTTTGTCTAGGGGTGCAAGAAAAAGCTGTACTTACCTGGTCATTCAATCCTCCGGAAAACTGCGCTTTCCCACATCCAGCGGTGGACTGTTTCTGCCATTCTCATGTCCAGTTCCAGTCTATGAGCATGATGACGTCAGGAACAGTTCATTCAGAAGACCGCCAGCGTGCAGGGGGGCAAGAGCGGTGGAGGAATCAGTAGATTAGGTGAGTATGTCTCCGCTCTGCAATCCCCTAGATGAAAATGAGCAGCTGCATGGGAAAATAATTTCTTTAAGGTCCTGGTGATAGACTGATGGTACTGTTCTCACATTGATGCCATTCCCTCCTCAAAGTCCTCTCCTGCTGTACTTTACAATATTATACTAGCTGTTTGTAATAATACTTTTAATTTTTTTGTTCAAAGAATACACGGTCTTCTGTATCTGCCTGGAATTCAGCTATAAAGATTTATTTTGTAAGTTTTGTCGGTATCGCTATTACTAGTATCGTAATATTTTGTTTTGAATAGGAAGCGGTCAGACAGACTTTGGACCTCACCTGAAGCATCTTAATAAAAATGCTTTTACAGTAATTGCATGGGACCCTCGAGGATACGGACTCTCCATTCCACCATATCGAGACTATCCCAGGGATTTTTTTGAAAGAGATGCAAAAGATGCCATAGATTTGATGAAGGTAATATATCTCTGAGTCAAAGGTACTTCATAAAGTAGAAAGCCAAAGTAAATGAGAGGTTTCCATCTTCTCATGTAAGGCATGTAAGTTTCCATTTATTCACTATATGGCAGGTTTGCGGACATAAGCTTGTTCGTACATTAGGCATTGATATGAAGATGACTCCTTCTTTGTGGTTATCACAGACTCCACTCTTCTGCTTTCTACAAGAGTTTGGGGTGTGTTGGTGGGAATTTGTGCCCATTCAGCCAAATAGCATTTTGGTCAGGTGCAGATGTAGGCCTAGAAAACTTTTCTCACTGTCTGCATTCCAGTTCCTCCCACAAGAGTTCAGTAGCTTTGAGATCAGGGGTCTGTGCTGACCACTCAAGTCTCTCCAAAGAAATTCACCAAACCATGTTTATGAACCAGCCTTTGTGCACATGGGCATAGTCATGCTGGAACAATAAAGGACTTCCCAAACTGCTGCCAGAAATTTAGACACAAAATGTCCAAAATGTTTTTTCTTAAAGGGGTTGAAACCATTCTATGCATTGAGGTGAAAAACTTCCTGTAATGCTACAGCCCCCCCCCCCCCCGAGCCCCCGTTTTAATTACCTGTACCCCCTCTACCTCATCCCAGCCGGTGTCTTGGGTCCTGATTGGATGGATTGATAGCAGCGCAGCCATTGGCTCCCGCTGCTGTCAATCAAATCCAATGACCCAGGGGGCGGGGCTCAGTCATACATTCGGCTTCTATGGATGCCGAATGAATGACTTGGGAGCACGCCTGCAAGGTAACCCCCTTGGGAGAGCGCTTCTCCTAGGGGGTTATCTAATGCGGGAGGACCTACGAGAGCCACAGAGGGACCCCAGAAGAGGATGTTCGGGGCGACTCTGTGCAAAACGAGCTGCACAGTGGAGGTAAGTATGATGTGTTTGTTATTTAAAATAAAAAAAAACTAAAAAAAAAAAAAAAATAAGCTTTAGTGTAATGTCTCCAGGAAAAATGTAGCAGGCAAGTTTAGGTTCCAATAGAAAATCTTTATTGCTACATATAAGTCAAGAATATAAGTCAATATAATATGTCTACTTAATGGCTGGAGGCCATTCAAGCCAGAGCACCCAGTAAAGGATCCCACCCTTTATCCATGAGTAGTGTTCCCTGAAGTGAGCGCTGTTTTTGTGCTGTGCTTTGTTTTTTATTGCTAAAGTTTGTAAATGTAGGTTGCATGTCTCTATAGCAGGGTGTTAGACATGTAGTGCTTTTTTCTACTTTTCACCACTAGATGCCTCCTCTTGTCTTTTGTTTCCCTAATTGAAATGAAGTTATTTTATTGTGTGTCTATCAAGAGAGAGGGAGCCAGGCATGACACCATTGTGTCCAATGCCAGGTGACGCAACCATCTTAGGACAGTGTCTTCTGAAATGTTGATGGGTTTTAAATCTTCAATGCTCTAACAGCATCAGGTTACAGCATCACTATAGTAGCGGTGCCTACCACAGTAATTTCCAGTTTCCACAGGGACCCCACAAGTAGTATGGCACATACATTCTTACATCGGTCCAAGATGACTCAATGGAACTATGTAACAATTGTCATATCTAAACTTCTGCTTTAAATAGCCCAAAAATATGGCAACCCTTACATCCTAAATGTTGGGTTCTCTATTGCAGAGCTACCATCTTGAATAACTTATTTGACAATAATGATGCGATGACAGCACACTTCTGTGGGAACCTGTTAACATTTGAGAATAAACCACAATGCAGATTTAGGCCCCTTTCACACGGGCTGTCCGATCAGGTCCACCTGTCAGTTTTGCCGGCGGACCTGATCGGACCCTCCAGTCTGTTCTATGGAGCGGCGGATGTCAGCAAACACATGTCTGCAGACACTCACTGCCATCCTATCCTGTTCCCCACCCGTCCGACGGATCGGATGGAAATGGACAGGCGGTCCGTTTCCATCTGATTGCCCCATAGATGAGAGCATGACTGTGTCCGTGTCTGCTTTGCATAGTGAAGCGCGTGAAAGAGGCCTTATTTACTAATATTAATCCAGAGAAGAAAATTGGAGTCAAAAGGGCAGTAACCCATAACAGACAAATTTCACTTTAGTCAGATGACTGAAAGATGATTTATGGTCTGTTCCAGGTTTTGCTATTTGCCTCATTAAATAGACTTGTAAAGTCCAAACAAAGCGCACAGCACATGATGATCAAATGACATTCTAATAAGTGCACACCATTCTAGCTGAACAAATACATTGAAAGAAAATATTGCCTACAGTACCTACATTACTATTTACTATTCTAGTAACAATATTGTATGCCAGTCCTCCAAACAAGACAAGGCTCAGTTCTCTTATATGCAAATTGGATGCATTTTGAACAGCATCCAATTCGAATGACATGTAAACCGAACTGGCTTTCTATGGAGCCAGTTCACATATGTGTGGGCCAGCCACAGTGCATTTTTTTTTTATTTATATAATCTTTATTTGTGAAAGACAGGGCAGTACAATTCAGTAAACATTTGCCTATAAAAGAGGCGTTGAATAATGCAAGTCATTCCAGTTTTGTTTTTTCATATAAAGGTGTGAGAACATTAATAACAAATATTCACAGAAAAACATTCAACTCAAATTGGAAATATGGAAGAGTCAAAAATCAGGTTCATGTTGGACATGGAACGGTTCTGTCCTCCGAGGAGGGATTATTATGCCAGTTGAAGTTATATTTGGCCGGCGTTTTGGGCAGCACGTAAATTATGGTGTGTCGTATAGGTTTAGGGGGCAAGCAAAGCAGGCGTGAGCGGGGAGAGGAAGGCGCACTTGCGCCTCCAACTGACCTCTCCCCACACCGCCCACCCGTCCCGAATCCCCGGGTTCAAGGTGTCCATCCCACGATGGCACAATGATGCCACTCCCCGTTACAGGTCAGGGGAGTTTCTTAGGCGGCGGAATGCCTGAGTCTGCCAGGTTGGTCGGCCCGTCCACCTCACACCTGTTGCCTGGCGTTTAATAGATGTGTCGGCTGCAGGCAGGTGGCTCTAACCTATTGAGGCATTAATAGGAAGAGGGGTGAAAAGAAAGAAAGAAGGAAAGAGGAGAAAAAGAATAGTGAACTAGTACATACCTGGAACCTTGCGCTCAGCTCCGCCCCCGCTCCAAGCCCCGCCGATACCTCAGCACATGCTGGATAGCTAGAAGGAGAAACATCTTGTCCCTACCCCCTCTGTCAATGGAATTACATTGTAGTATATTAGTGCGTTACATCCAAGCTGGAGGGCATATGACCCGTGTCCGAGACATATGTGATGCAGGGTTGCCAAGTTGCGGAAAAGCGGTCTTGGGTACCCCTACTGGTGGCAATCCATTCCTCCACCTCTCTGATGTCGCTTACCTTGCAACGCCAATCCTCCCTACTTGGAATTTGCGGGCGCTTCCAATATATAGGAAGTAGCCATTTCGCTGTGTTCAGTAGGTGAGGCAGCACATTTCTCCTGTACTGGCTCACTGGCATGGGAGGAATGTGTAGCAGGAAGTGGACCGGGGAGAGAGATATGTCTATACCCGTGATTTCTTTGATTTGGGACTTGATATCCTCCCAGTAGGGTCTAATCATCGGACAGTCCCACCAAATGTATAATAGAGTGCCCCTGAGACCGCAACCCCGCCAACAGCGATCCAACGTGGATGGGTATATTCTTGCCAATTACTACGGTACCAGCGTAGTAATATTTTGTAATTTGTTTCCTGCGTCTTGGAGTCGATTGAGCTGGATCGAGTAAGTTGGTAAAAGGAAGATAGTTGGTTGGGGTGAAGACTGTCTCTAAGTCCCTTTCCCAGGCTCTGATGTATGTGGGCTTTACTGTGGGAGCTAAGCAGGTGGTAGTGTACCGAAACCATATGTGGGATCGGTTCCTCAGCTATGAAAAGGTGTTCAAAGGGAAAAAGGGCAGATATATCACGTATGGTGTTTCCCTGTGTCTTAAAAATATTATGGAGTAGCCTATAGGGAAACTCCCCGTCCGATCTCCGAGGGTTTCAAGGGGTATTAACTTGCCGTTCTGCATGAGCTTACCACAGCTGGCGCTACCATCTTCCACCCAGGGGCCGAAAAAGGCCACCTGTTCTCCCGGCGGGAACCATAAATATCCTCCCAGTGGGGCCAGTGGGAACACAGGGGGTGCCAATGTCAGGTAGGCATTGAGGCGATCCCAGGCCTTCAGTGCCTGGATCGTCGGTGGGGAGGTAGTATCAGATAACCCCCTGTGTCCCCGGGCCAGCCACGGAGCATAGGCCAGGTTTCTTCCCCAACATGTATTTCTCTAGGGAGACCCACAGCTTGGATTGAGTGTGGAAGCGCCAGTTGAGTATCCTCTAAAGGACGATAGCCCTATAGTACGTTTGAATGTCTGGGAGGCCCAGGCCTTCTGCTTCTCTGGGGCGGGTCAGTATTCTAAGTGCAATTCTTGGTCTCCTGTTATTCCAGACAAAGGTAGATATCGAACTGGACAGTTGGGTGAAAAAACTCTTAGGTAAGGACACGGGGACCATCTGCATGTAAAATAATACGCTTGGGAGAATATTCATTTTGATGACGTTGAGTCTTCTCATCCAATTGAAAGCTGTCTTAGTCCACAGGGCCAGGTCTTTTTTCACAGTTGTCAGCAGGGAGGAGAAGTTAGTTTTATATAGGGTGTCAATCCTGTCTGTCAGTCGTATACCTAAGTATTTTAGGGACGATTTTGCCAAGGTAAATGGGAAGTTAGCTTGTAGCCTGTTGGCCAGAGAGGGTGGTAGTTGAATGGGCAACACCCAAATTTTGAAATTTGAGAGTGTTCCAAAGTGCTGTAGTTCTTGCATCAGATTAGGCAGGGAGATCAGGGGTTCCATTAGGTGGAATAGCACATCATCAGCATATGCCAAAAGCTTGTGCTCTGTGTTACCCACCGTCACCGTCACTGTTCCAGCACGAGGGCAAACAAAATAGGCGAAAGGGGGCACCCCTGTCTCGTGCCATTTCTGATTGAGAATTTCGGGGAGAGGAAGATTGATCTTGACCTGGGTGCTCGGGTCTGAGTACAGGGCCATGATCCAGGCTAACATGTGTGCACGTAAACCTAGAGCCTCTAACACAGCTCGTAAGTATGTCTAGTCCACCCGATCGAAGGCTTTCTCCGCATCGGTGGACAGGATCAAGTAGTGATGGGGTCAGGAGAGGTATGTGCCCAATGGACGAGGTGGATCACCCTGATGGAGTTGTCTCTGGCCTCTCTGCCCGTTAGGGATGAGCCGAACACCCCCGGGTTTGATTCGCACCAGAACCTGCGAACAGACCGAAAGTTTGCGCGAACATTCGAACCCAATTAATTACAATGGATGCAAACGTTCAAAATCTAAAGTGCTAATTATAAAGGCCAATATGCATGTAAATGTCATAAAACAGGTTTGGGGACCCGGGTCCTGCCCCAGGGGACATGTATCAATGCAAAAAGACGTTTTAAAAACTGAGCAGTCATTTTAATGGTGCATAAAGTGAAAAAAAAAAAAGTGAAATATTCCTTTAAATATGGTATCTGGGGGTGTCTAAAGTATGCCTGTGAAGTGGCATGTGTTTCCCGTGTTTAGAACTGTCCCTGCACAAAATGACATTTGTAAAGGAAAAAAAGAAGCCATTTAAAACTGCTTGCGGCTTTAATGTCATGTCGCAGATGCCTGGATTAGATGACAACAGGGCAGAAGGGCAGATACAGGGTAAAGGTGGTTTAGTGTGCTACTGCAGTGCTATACTAACACAGCACGCACACACACTAACTACTCCTGCAGATGGCTGGATTGGTAGAGATTGAGAACAGCACTGAGAAGAATAAACTATCCCTGCCTGTTTTTCCTCTTTCCCTACACTAATCCCCAGAATCACAGCAGATAATGTCAGCAGAATGAATCACAGCAGATAATGTCAGCAGAATGAATCACAGCAGATAATGTCACTGACACCGTCACTGACTGTTCCTAACGCCGGAACACACTACATGAGGCCACCGGCGCGGCGGCCTTATATAGTGTGGGGCGTGTACTAAACCCCCTAAGCTATAATTGGCCACAGGCATCCTGCCTGTGGCCAATTATTGCTCTCCTCGCCGCTGGCTCTATGATTGGCCAAGCATGCGGGGTCACAGTGCATGCTTGGCCAATCATCAGCCAGCAATGCACTGCGACTGGCGCAGTGCATTGTGGACCGTTGGCATCACACGAATTTGATGCGAACGGTCCAGAGAGTTCTGGTTTCGACGAGCGGTCGAACGGCCGATGTTCAATTCGAACATGGGTTCGAATCGAACACCGGGCCCATCCCTACTGCCCATAGTAAACCCTGTTTGATTTGGGTGAACTATGAGCGGGATTAGGTTTTTAATCTGGTCGCAAGGATCTTAGCTAGGATTTTTATGTCCGTATTAAGAAGGGATATGGGTCTGTAGCTTTGGGGCATTGTGGGGTGCTTTCCCTCTTTGGGGATTACGGAAATATGGGCCAATAGCGCCTCACTAGGAATACTACACATCGACTCTGATAACAGGGGTAGGAATAATTAGTAGTAAGCCTTGGTGAACCCATCAGGGCCAGGGCTTTTCCCGTTAGGCAGGGATTTCACTGTGGATTCGAGCTCAGTTGGGGTAATGGGTGCTTCCAAGATGGAACACTGTTTGTCTGTTAGCGCAGGAAGGTCGGACACAGTCAGATAGGCTCAGATATCATGCAGTCTCGTAGTCTGGGCCTCTGGGGTCTTCGTTGATCTCAGGTTATATAGGGTGGCATAGTAGTCCCGGAACCCAGAGGCTATTTGAGAGGATCTCACAGCGAGTTCACCCGAAGAGAGGCGTAGCTTATGTACGTACATGAGCGCGCGTTTCTTCCTGACAGCTCTGGCCAACATGCGACCACATTTATTGCCGTGCTCTTAATATTTATGCGACAGGTAGCGCAGCTGCTTATGCGCCTGTCGGTCAAGTAAGCATAAAAATAATTCTCTCAATTCTGTCAGTGTCTTCAGAGCCTCTGGGTCACCGTCCTGCTTGTGCCTAAGTTTAGCTTGCTGAAGTTCCTGGAGTAACCTATTAAAGTCTGCTTGTCTGGCCTTCTTAAGTCTGGCTCCCTGAGAGATCAGTTCACCTCTTACCACAGCCTTGTGACCTTCCCATATGGTACCTTTGCTCATCCCTTCTGTGGTATTTTCTTTGAAGTAGTGGGATAGTACATTTGTGACCCCGGAGACCGCTGCCGCGTCATCCAACAGGGATTAGTTTAGTCACCACGACCAGGCCTTACGGTTGCCCCGTGGCAAAACCAGTGTAGCCTCTACCGGTGCGTGGTCAGAAATGGTGATATTCCCGATGGACGAAACCTGCAGCAGCTCCAAAGCTGAGTGGTCTACGTAAATTAGGTCTATACGAGTATAGACGTCATGAACATTTGAGTAATAGCTATAGTCTCTATCTGAGGGGTGGAGAATGCGCCAGCTGTCTAGGAGGCGATGGGCTTGTAGGGATCTACGGAAATGTTTAAGGAAGGCATGGGAGTGTGAGGGGCGTCGGTGTGATGTGTCAAGCTGCGGGTTTGGGCTTACATTAAAGTCGCCCCCCTAGGACCAGGGGGCCTTCGCTAAATTCCGTCAAGCTATCTAAGGTGTTATCTAGAAAAGTGAGTTGATTGGACTTAGGGGCATAAATCGTAGCAACCGTGAGTGTCTGACCCGCTATAGTTTCTTTTAGGAATACATACCGTACCTGAGGGTCTACCCTGCTCTCAGTGACCTGGAGGGGGCAAGATTTATGTATGGCGATAGCCGTACCTCTAGACTTCGCAACCGGCGAGTTGTTCAGGAACCACTGATTATAAATGTGGATGGGCAATTTAGGTAGTGACTGGGGGGTAAAGTGTGTCTCCTGCAATAGGATTACAGGGGCCCCTGACCGCTTCAATTCCCACCCCAGCTTACTACGCTTACATGGGGAACATAGAACATGTACATTGTACGTAATTACCTTAAGTGACGCCATTGGGAGTCCAGGAGTAGATGAGTCTCGTGGCACAACTGCAGGCGTAGAGCGGAAGGCGGAGCCGGAGGCAGTTCCTGTAAAGAGGTATGATGGGAATGAGGGAAAAAGAAACAGGGAGAGACAGTAAAGCCCCATACACATGGTCGGATTTTCCGATGGATTCTGTCCTATCGGACAATGTTGTCGGAAATTCCGACCGTGTGTAGGCACCATCGGACAGTTTCCATCGGATTGTCCGACGGACAAAGTTCCATCTCCTGCTGGAAAAATTTTCCGACAACAAAGTCCGATCACACCAATTCCGATCGTGTGTAGCGAATTCCGACGGACAAATCGCCACGCATGCTCAGATCACATTACAAGACCAAAGCTATTGGCTACTAGCTTCTACGTAGTCCCGTCGTAGGCAACAAACGTCACCACGTTCAGAATGATCGGATTTTTCGACAACAAAGTCCGACCGTGTGTATGCAACACCAGTGTCGGACTAAATCCGTCGGACAAAATCCGATGGATTTTGTGGTCGGATTTTCCGAACCGTGTGTATGGGGCATAAGACATACGTATAACACATTGAGCATCTACTCCTTAGGGGGGAAGTCCCCGAGAACCGTCCCCATTCCCCCAAAAAAAGGGGAAATGTACCTAAGAAGGTACGGCCTACATAAGGGGACGTGGACCAACACGAGAGGGAAGCGTGCGGGGGTCAGCTCCCACCCACCACCGTCTCCTGATTAGTAGGCAATATACAAGAGGGGAGAACTTTTGGGAAAAGAAAAATAAAGAACAGAGTTCAACTTTGAAAGAAAATAAAAATTTGAAAAAAATTAAGAAACAGGTCATCCTATAAGAGGGCTTGAGGATCCAGGACCGGAACTGTGGCCCTGGGTTATCCCTCCAGGACAACAACAGGAAGCCATTATTAGTAACGTTAGTTAAGGCACTTGGTCCAGTGGGAGAGTTCACTGTGGAGTGTTTTGCGGCTGAGTCCGTGCCCTAGCTCAAGGTAGTCTGTGTTCTCAGAGGGCCGGGGGCCCTCTGCAAAGTGCAAGGAGGATACCTGGAACTTAAGCTGAAGAAAAGTGTTCTTTACATGGGGGCAGAGAACAGGTCAGAGAAAGGGATCTTTCCGTTAGTGTCTTGGAGACACAGAGACACAGTGCCTGAAGGGGAGGCATAAGTGGGGCGTCTACGCTCCTGCTTGCGACTCCTGCATTTAGCTGGCAGCCATGGTTGAGGGAGTTGCAGTTAACGGTGGTCCTGCGAGTCTCTCCAGTCTGGGAAGTAAACCGACTCCAGCCCCAGGCTCCAAGAAGTGCGGGAGGTCATCCTTAGTGCGCAGCGTGGCAGCTTTACCATTCTTAGTCGCCTGTAGATAGAAGGGGAACCCCTAGCAATAAGACAGTCCTGCTTTTTGGACAGCTTCCAGCAGTGGTCTGAGGGCTCTGAGCTGCATAAGGGTGTGCCTAGAGATGTCTTGGTAAAAGTAAAGATGGGCCCCATCAAAATCAAAGTATTGGTTCCCACGCATCTTTTGCATGATCCGGTCTTTCAGTGTATATTTGTGGAGCTTACCGATGACGTCCCTAGGGTTGGCCGCATCTTGGGAGGGTGGTCTAAGGGCCCTGTGGGCACAATCTATTTCGATGGGTGCTGTGGCCGGCAGACTTAAGATCCCTCTAAATAAATCCTCCAGGGTGGGGACGATGGCAGGCCGCGTATGCAGATATTTGCTCGCCTGCTGCGGTTTTCAAAGTCGTCTAACTGGCACAGTAGCGACCCAATTTTCTGGTCGTGGGAGCTGCATCTTTCCTGCAGCATGGTGATGGCAGGCAGGGCCTCATCAATTCTCTGTTCCACAGCTTCCATTCTAGCCTTAAGCTGGGCTATATCCTCCCTGAATGCCTTTTCCACCCTGGCAGTAAACTTTTCAAGATCGTCTCGGTGGGGAGGGACCAAATATGGCATTTTATGTCCCCATCCCCAAGGAAGTCAGCTATGTCAGGGTCCTGGTCATAAGAAGCAGAAGATCCTGGGGAGAGTGGAGGGGCTGTATTACTCACCATCCGCGGAGAGGGAATCTGGGAGTCCATTAGCTGTTGCTGCTGGGCCGCAGCTCTCTCTGCAGCTCTCTGTGTGGACGAGGAGCTGAAGAGACACGCATCTTCACTCCTCCATAGCTAAGCCACGCCCCCCCCCCAAAAAAAAAAGAGTCCTGTATAATTTTCAGTCCGCTTCAGGTGCGATTTCAAGTGTCTTACACTTTAAATATTCGCACCTGTAACGAACTAAATGGCACTAGACTCATGAAAAAAACTAAAACTGTGCCCGGACATGCACTATATTACCAAAAGTTTTGGAGCGCCTGCCTTTACACGCACATTAACTTTAATGGCATTCCCGTCTTAGTCTGTAGGGTTCCATATTGAGTTGGCCCACCCTTTGCACTATAACATCAACTCTTCTGGGAAGGCTTGACAAGGTTTAGGAGTGTCTATGGGAATGTTTGACCCTTCTTCCAAAAGTGCATTTGTGTGGTCAGGCACTGATGTGGACAAGAAGGCTTGGCTTGTAGTCTCTGCTCCAATTCATCCGAAAGGTATTCTATTGGGTTGAAGTCAGGACTCTGTGCAGGCCAGTCAAGTTCCTCCACCCCATACTCGCTCATCCATGTCTTTATGGACTTTTCTTTGTGCACTGGTCCAAATCATTTAGGACTGGGACACTGTAATATAAAGGGGACTGCACCGTAAAGGGGCACTGTAATCAGACCCCCCCCGGCCCCTGGAAAAGTTGGCTGCTCAGTCTAAAATGCCCGGGCCTATTTTTTGTCCCAGTCCAGGCTTGTTGTGAACGATGGGTGTCCGCCCTCTCACCACCTTCAGAACTGGGTAGGAGCCTCCTAAACAGCGACCCTGGATGAGATTCCTTCAGGGAGATGAACAGCGATGACCCACCAGCTGCTAGATACGAATGGTCGTCGGACCCGTCTGAAGTGGTGCCGCAGAGTTTGCCGCGAACAGCAAGCAGAGTTGGGCCCTCTGGGGCCAGGCTGGAGTCACTCGGTCACCACATGGTAGGCCGCAACCCTCTCTATCTTAACAGAGAGGTGCTCACTCTGTGAGGCCCAGGAAGAAGAGAGTGCGTGGCATCTGCTGGTGTTCCGTCAGATATGGCGAAGCCTCAGCATTGGTAACGGAAGTTACGTTCTGTCGCCGCCATCTTGATACACCAAGAAGGGGGCAAGCGGACATCTTGTTTTGCATTCCACTGTTATTTTTAACAGTAAACAGAGCTTATAAGGTGAAATAGAGTATTTAGAAATCCGATGGACTGTTTAGATGTTGAATTTTAAAAGCTTTTATAATTCAAAATGTAAACAGTCCGAGGGATTTCTAAATACTATATTTCACCTTATAAGCTTTGTTTCCTGTTAAAAATAACTGTGAAATGCAAAACTCCGATGGGTGTAACAAGATGTCTGCTTGACCCCTTCTCTGTGTATCGTTACTGTGGAGGAGTGTGGGGTGTAGCAAGATGGCGGCGACGAAATGTCACTTCTGTTACCAATTCTGACGGGTTGCCTAATCTGACGGAACACTGGCCCTTTTGTAGTTCCTCCGAGAGGTCTGTTCGTGTTGCCAAGGGATGCCTCTGGGATGTGTAGTCCAGATGTAATATCGCAACATCAGAATGGATGATCAAAAGACTACTAGTCCCACAATCCTCCCAGCTTGGCTCACAGAGATGATGTTACTGAAGCCCGACACAAGAGGGACATTGGAATAGATGGAGAATAACGGGGGGTGGTCTGCTAAGCAAGATAACTGTTGTCCACTGTTGGCTACATGTGTATTATTTTGTTTCCCGAAAAGCAACATTTCCTTGATTTGGTAAAATACGTTTCATGCACATACTGTATGATAGGCATATTTTATGCCTAATTATGTCCATATGCATGAGACCAGAGAGTCTCAGGTAATGCACAGTTTATAGTATTCAGATTATAAGAAATGCATGGGCCTAATATTGTGCATGTGTGTCTGAAGGAAGAACTGTCTATATTGTATTTTGCAAAACGCCCCTTCATTGATTAGTTACATTTAATAATTGTATTATATGCATCAAATGAATATATATACCATATACCATGGTGATTTAAAGTGTATGTATATTTAAAAAAAAAAAAGAAAAATAACAAAAACTTTATAATTACAAGTTTATAATTACTTGCAGTGTTAAGCCTCGTATGGGAAATGTGTGATGACAGGCTGTTGGCGGAAAATCCGACCAATTTGTATGCTCCATCGGACAATTGTTGTCGGATTTTCCGTGGACAAATGTTGGATGGCAGGCTTTAAAATTTTCTGCGGACAAGTGTCTGTTGTCGGATTTTCCGAGCGTATCTCTTCTTCTTAAATGGGTTAATAATGAAGCTGCTTTGCTGGTGATACTGATGGAGTTATTGCAAACAAATTTTCAAAGGCTTTTTTTTCCTAGTGATATCAAGAATATTATTATTATGCTTTTTTTTTTGTTTTTTTTTGGGCAAGTTACCACAACACCATTATCCCGTAGTTTTTAAGATCAAATATACAACTATGTTGGTGTCCCTTGTCAGTTTTACATTGTATTTTTTTTTAAGTGTAACTGCCTACTCCCAAACTGTCATTTGAAGTAAAACACATATTATTATAGAGTATTATTCTCCACAATTTTTTTTATTGTGCATTAAAAAAAGAAAACAAATAAAATTAGACATGCTATCTGCCAGTAGAACTTAACCAAAAAGTGCATTCTATCCATCCAAAAATATAGAAAATATACCAAATCAAATCATTATTCAAACAAAAAATAAAATAAAAGCCTCATGCATGTGTCCTGCTTGTTAATATAGGGGGTCAACAATGCCAAGAATTGGTGAAAGCAGGGGTCCGTCATTCCGAAAAACATCTGGATTATTCTCCTGGAGCTCCCGCAGCAAAGGCATGTGACATCATTCAGGGCTCGACAATCCCCGGGCACCAGGGCGCCATGGCGACTAGAATTAGTGACCTGGCGCCCGGGGCAGCACATCTGGGGTATCCTGTCTCCGTGCCCCCCCCCCCCTCCGGCACTCGATTGCGTCAGGCCATGCTGGCCGGTAATCGAGGCCGCGGCTTTGCTGCCTTCTGCAAGCCTATACTTCCTTCTAAGACCTTGGCGCCATCTAGTGGTGGCCGTTGGTATTACATCCAGCAATGCTAATGGAGCCCTGCCTGCTGTAAAAAAATAACCAATCTTAAATTTACACAGGCGACTAGAACCAAACACACACACACACACACACATATATATATATACATATACACATTATATATATATATATATATATATATATATATATATATATATAGTAATATGTGTATGTATGCTCTGGTTCTAGTCGTCTTTCTGTGTAAATTTTAAGATTTTTTTTATTTTTTTTCAATATAAAAATTAACCATTGTCGGTCGTTATTGATCGTTTTTTTTTATCCTCGTGCTGTCAGGGCGAGGAAAAAAAAATAGCCGATTACCGGCTGTGTTGACATCACGTGATCAGCTGATCACTTGGTAAGGGGTCACGATCGACCCCTTACTCGGATCGGTGATCCAGCGAGTCTCACAGACTCGCTGATCACAGAGCAGGGGGCGCGCAGGCCGCTCGTACAGGGGACAACGTCATAGGACGTCGTCCCGGCAAAGCAGAACGACGGCTACAGCGCGGATCTCAAGAAGTAAAAAAAAAAAAAAGAACTGGCTCCTAACTTTTTTAGCTGGCTCCTAGATTCCAAGCAAATTTGTCAAGCCCTGACATAATTGGTCACGATTAATAAAGCAGCCAATTTTTGGTCCAAGAAATCCTCCTCCTCCTGTTCCTGGACTGGACTTGGGTCAAAGCAATAACTCCAAGGCCAATAATAAATAACACGTTATCTCTTCGGATTCCACAACATGGCTGGTTGACAAATGACCGGTCAGAAACAAACACAAATACGTGAAATGAAAAGCGCAAATCAACCCTCACCAAACTTCTACTAACATGAAATCATCAGAAGGAGCCCAAAGGGTGGCGCTAAAGAGCTGAAAAACCACGTAGTACATTATCTTCGTGTTTGTTGGCTGACAGTTCCTCGCTGTTTGTATGCAAGACAAGTTCCTGGGCGATGCCCTTCGGACAAAAGTCTGAGGTTTTGTCTGCGGAAAATCCGATCGTGTGTACGAGGCTTTATTTTTGATGTCAAATTTCGATTTAGTTTTAGTCATAGTCTTTTGACTAAAATGCCATTTTGGTTTTCGGTCATATGTTAGTCATCCTAAAATGTTTTAGTCGTATTTTAGCCAATGATAAATCTCCAGTGCATTTTACACTGCTTAACTGTCACTGACTTGGCTATGCTGTCTGGCAGGATTGCCAGGATCTTAAGACTAGGAAACCAGAATTATAAATTGTTTGGAAGGTAAGCAATTCACATATATGGTATATATACTATATTTATGTACTGAACTTGTGAACACATACTGTGTGTTTTTTGTTGTAGGCCCTACAATTCAGGAAATTTTCATTGCTAGGGTGGAGTGATGGAGGCATAACTGCATTGATTGCTGCGGGAACTTACCCATCTCTAATAAATAAACTTGTTGTCTGGGGAGCCAAAGCCTATGTGACTGAAGAAGATCTGCAAAAATATAATGGTAAAGATAAGAGAGAATAATATGGCCATTATCTTTTTTATAATGTTATAAAACAAACTTAATGCATCGGACCATTTTGTTGGAAAATCTGCCCGTGTGTGGGCTCCATGGGGCTCTTTCCGTCGGAATTTGAGAGCAGGATCACAAATTTTCTGACAACAAAATCCGATCAGTAAGTAAAAAATGTGGCGCTTACTTATCATTCTTATTGGTGTGGGAACACTTTTAAAGGTGGCTGCGGCAATTTTGGTATTTTCTAATTAATTATTTAAGTATTTATTTATTTTTAATTATCTTTATTACTTTTGAATATTTTCCCCTTGTTGGTTTGCGCATTTGGTCACCCCCTTGTAAACAAAATCCGATCAGACTTTTTCCGATCGTGTGTTGAGAATTCCGACGGACAAAGTGCCACGCATTCTAAGATCAAATTACGAGACCTAAGCTATTGGCTACTAGCCTCTACGTAGTTCCGTCGTACGCAACGAATGTCACCACATTCAGAATGATCACATTTTCCGACAACTTTGTCCGACCGTGTGTATGCAACACTAGTGTCGGACAAAATCCGTCGGAAAAAATCAGACGGATTTTGTAGTCGGAATTTCCGACCGTGTGGGTTCACACCATTGCGAATTGGATGCGTGTTCCTCCAATTCGCAATAGCAGGAGATTTTGACCTGCTCTCTATGGAGCCGGTTCACATATCTCCGCAGCGGGTCAGATGCAATTTGCACAAAAACGTCTTTTGCGTCTTTTGGTCCATTTCAGGTCTGAATTCAGCCCAAAATTCGGTCTGAAATTAGACCTGAAACAGTGAACCAGGATGCACCGGACCCCTTCTGTGAGCCGCATGCATTCATATGTGAACCCAGCCTTAGAGTAGTGTTCCCCAGTGTATATGGCCCACTGGCCTAATATAATCAGACATAATACTGGAAGAGGACTAAATATGATTGGAGCAGATCACTAGAATGTTCCCAGCACTCCATTATTTTTAAATTATAAGCATCACGTGTACAGTAATGCTGGTAATATAATATCTTGTTGCAGTTGTATTGTGGCTAAAATTGCCTTGAGCTCTGATACAGACCTAAAGGGCAACTCCACTTTTGTGGGGAAAAAGAAGGGCAAAAATATAGCGTATACAAGTCATATTGTATTTGAATGTTATTAAAAATTTCCTTTTCAATCTGCAGCGCTGTCATTTTCTGTAAAATTCAATATGGCTACCTGGAGGCTTTCTGTACACAGATATGTAATTTCCTGTTTGTGTGATTGGCTTACTGATTTTCCCAGAAGTCTGCACAAAGATACAAGTCAGATTTTGAGCATCCCTTGCAACAAAAATTAAATTTTTGGTTAGATGCTCTCAAGGGGAAATCACGCCTAAAGTGCTACAAACCCTGCCACTTTCTGCATTAAGACCCTACAGGTGCAGCAGATGATTGATAATTATAAAAGCACTCCCATACAGATTCACTTTGCCATGGACACAGACAAACAGATATTCCATCAGAATAACAAAAGGTAGGGATCTACAACAAAGTTTTAAAAAAATCCAGGCAATGTTCACAGATCACCCAGAGGGGAATGTTTTATTTTTTTCTTAACAAAAGTGGAGTTACTCTTTAACATAAATTAGATAAAAGTCAAGTTTTGTAAATGCGTACTTAACCGCTTCCCGACCGGCCACTGCATATTTACGTCAGCAGAATGGCACGGGCAGGCAGAATCACGTACCTGTACGTGATCGTGCATGTGCCTGCCCGTGGGTCGCGCGCGCGCCGCTAGCGGCGCGCTCGCGACCCGGTCGGGAGCTCCGTGACCCCGGCCGCGGGACCAGCGGACCCGATCGCCGCTGGTATCCCGCGATCGGGTTACGGAGCTGAAGAACGGGGAGAGGTCTATGTAAACAAACCTCTCCCCGCGCTTCCTACACTGACTGTCAGTGATCGGCGGTTCCCTGTCATCGGGAACGCTGATCAATGACGTCAGACGTACAGCCACGCCCCCCTACTGTAAAAAAAAACACAACACGTCACACTGACTCCTCCCCGCCCCCTAGTGGTTAACCCCCTAACTACAACTGTCATTTACATAGGAATCAGTGCTATTTAAATAGCACTGATTGCTGTATAAATGACAAATGTCCCAAAAATGTGTCAAAAATGTCCGATGTGTCCGCCAAAATGTCGCAGTCACAATAAAAATCGCTGATCGCCGCCATTACTAATAAAAAAAAAATATTAATAAAAATGCTATAAAACTATCCCCTATTTTGTAAACGCTATAACTTTTGCGCAAACTAATCAATAATCGCTAATTGCGATTTTTTTTACCAAAAATATGTAGAAGAATACGTATCGGCCTAAACTGAGGAAAAAAAAAGTTTTTTTATATATTTTTTGGGGATATTTATTATAGCAAAAAGTAAAAAATATTGCATTTTTTTTCAAAATTGTCGCTCTATTTTTGTTTATAGCGCAAAAAATAAAAATTGCAGGGGCGATCAAATACCACCAAAAGAAAGCTCTATTTGTGGGAAAAAAAGGACGCCAATTTTGTTTTGGAGCCACGTCGCATGACCGCGCAATTGTTAGTTAAAGCGACGCAGTGCCGAATTGCAAAAAGGGGCCTGGTCCTTTAGCTGCAAATTGGTCCGGGGCTGAAGTGGTTAAAAGGTTTTTCCTTTCCATTAATGTTTTTTTATTTACTTGCATTGTGCCTCTGCCTTGATAACACATTTGACTGCTTCACAAGAATTAAATCCCTAGCCATAGGGGTCAAATGTGATTAGAAAAAATTTATTTTTGTAGTCGCATGTAAAATCCATTTCTTGGTTTACACCATATGACACAGAACAGACTATAAATCATGACTATCTGGGTTATGCGCCACATATACAGTATCTCACAAAAGTGAGTACATCCCTCACATTTTTGTAAATATTTTATTATATCTTTTCATGTGACAACACTGAAGAAATGACACTTTGCTACAATGTAAAGTAGTGAGTGTACAGCTTGTATAACAGTGTAAATTTGCTGTCCCCTCAAAATAACTTACAACACAGCCAATTAATGTCTAAACCGCTGGCAATAAAAGTGAGGACACCCCTAAGTAAAAATATCCAAATTGGGCCCAAAGTGTCAATATTTTGTGTGGTCACCATTATTTTCCAGCACAGCCTTAACACTCTTGGGCATGGAGTTCACCAGAGCTTCACAGGTTGCCACTGGAATCCTCTTCCACTCCTCCATGACGACATCATGAGCTGGTGGATGTTAGAGACCTTGCGCTCCTCCACCTTCCGTTTGAGGATGCCCCGCTCAATAGGGTTTAGGTCTGGAGACATGCTTGGCCAATCCATCACCTTTACCCTCAGCTTCTTTAATAAGGCAGTGATCATCTTGGAGGTGTGTTTGGGGTCGTTATCATGTTGGAATACTGTCCGCGGGCCAGTCTCTGAAGGGAGGGGTGCATGCTCTGCTTCAGTATGTCACAGTACATGTTGGCATTCATGGTTCCCTCAATGGACTGTAGCTCCCCAGTGCCAGCAGCACTCATGCAGCCCCAGACCATGACATTCCCACCACCATGCTTGACTGTAGGCAAGACACACTTGTCTTTGTACTCCTCACCTGTATGCCACCACACACGCATGAAGCCATCTGAACCAAATAAGTTTATCTTGGTCTCATCAGACCACAGGAGGTTCCAGTAATACATGTCCTTAGCCTGATTGTCTTTAACAAACTGTTTGCAGGCTTTCTTGTGCATCATCTTTAAAAGAGGCTTCGTTCTGGGAAGACAGCCATGCAGACTAATTTGATGCAGTGTGCTGCATATGGTCTGAGCGCTGACAGGCTGACCCCCCAGGCCTTCAACCTCTGCAGCAATGCTGGCAGCACTCTTATGTCTATTTCCCAAAGACAACCTCTGATTATGATGCTGATCATGTGCACTCAACTTCTTTGGTCGACCATGGCGAGGCCTGTTCCGAGTGGAATCTGTCCTGTTAAATCGCTGTATGGTCTTGGCCACTGTGCTGCAGCTCAGTTTCAGGGTCTTGGCAATCTTCTTATAGCCTAGGCCATCTTTATGTAGAGCAACAATTATTTTTTTTTTCAGATCCTCAGAGAGTTCTTTGCCATGAGGTGCCATGTTGAACTTCCAGTGAGCAGTATGAGAGAGTGAGAGCGATAACACCAAATTTAACACACCTGCTCCCAATTCACACCTGAGGCCTTGTAACACTGATGAGTCACATGACACCGGGGAGGGAAAATGGCTAATTGGGCCCCAATTTTTACTTAGGGGTGTACTCACTTTTGTTGCCAGCAGTTTAGACATTTATGGCTGTGTGTTGAGTTATTTTGAGGGGACAACAAATGTACACTGTTATACAAGCTGTACACTCACTACTTTACATTGTAGCAAAGTGTCATTTCTTCAGTGTTGTCACATGAAAAGATATAATAAAATATTTACAAAAATGTGAGGGGTGTACTCACTTTTGTGAGATACTGTATATGACTTGGTAGTGTGTATTAAAGAAAAAGGTTATTATCCACAAAATAACTGATGTTAAAGCGAGACTGTACCTGAAATTTTTTTTTTAAAAGCCAGCAGCTACAAATACTGAGACTTTTAAAAAATGGACACTTACCTGTCTCCCAGTTCCAGCGATGTCAGCAGCAGAGCCGATCGATCGCTCGGCTCTCTGCTGTTGCCGGCGCCATTCTCGGTGACGGAATCAGGAAGTAAAGCCTGCGGCTTCACTTCCCGGTTCCATACTGCGCATGCGCGAGTTGCGCGGCGCAATGATAATCTTCAGCGATGTCTGCCGGGACACGTGTGTGTCCCGGCAGACAGCGCGCCGGGACAGGAAGCTGCGTAAACTCCCGTGGGAGTTTATGCCCGGAAGTGGGTGCAGATACCTGTCTTAGACAGGTATCTGCACCCCCCTCCCCCCTGAAAGGTGCCAAATGTGACACCGGAGGGGGGGAGGGTTCCGAAAAGCGGGAATTCCACTTTAGGGTGGAATCCCGCTTTAACTTAATATAGTAGCTTCAGTATTAAATAGCACCCTTTCACTGATGTCGTATGCAATATGTATTGTCAAGATAAAGTTTCCCTTTAAAATGTCACCCTAACTGCAAAGATCATTGTAAATATAGAGATGTGGTGCATGATCTGTGTGATAATCAAAACACACTAACCTGTCTTGCAACCTTTTTAGCTATAAAGGATGTGTCAAACTGGAGTCAAAAGATGAGACAGACCATGGAAGAGTTGTATGGAAAGGAGTATTTTGTAAACATGGTTTCTGCTTGGTTTGAAACTACCAATCAATTTCTCAATGCATCTAATGGTAAGCTTATTCACCAATGACAAGTATGTCAAGGAATGGCTTGTCAGGTTGCCATCTATTGTCTATATTTGTTACCGGTGTATCATCCTCTTTATTAAGGCACGTGGGTGCCTGGGCATCCACACTGAATTTCTCTTGACTTCCTGATAAGCACTCCATTGATAATCAGGGCCACAGGAGGGTTTCAGGGTCCTCATTCCCTGCTCTGTGGCTGCAGGGCAGTTGGTCTTCCCCTGCAACTCTGCAGCACTTTAGAAAGTATAATGATCAGCACTCCAGAAAATAGGAAAATAGTACTACATCAAGCTACTCTAAAAGCAACAGCTGCATGTTATGGACAGACTTGGACAATGTCTGTTGTAAGCTCATCATAAGCAATGTCATCCAAAATGATTTACTGGTGAACGTGAGGGACAACATTGCAAGGAGGGGAGGTGGGTGGAACTTCAAAGAGAATAAACAAGTGGGAAATGAATAGTGGGAGTATGTTGCAGGCCCCCTAACTTGAAAGATGAGGAGTTGGATCTCCTGTCACAGGTAGAAATGGCGGCGAGGCAGGGCAACGCCATCATAATGGGTCACTTCAACTATCCAGATATTGACTGGGCAATACAAACAGCTCACTCATTTAGGTGCCTGTCATTTCTTAAATCTCTTACAGGATAACTTCATGTGCCATTCGGTGGACTAGAAATAATACATTACTAGACCTATTATTTACAAATGACAGATCTGCTCATGGATGTCGAAATCAGGGACAACTTGGGATCCAGCGATAAATAATAGGAAAAAGAGGCAGGCACAAGGGTAGTGCAAGAACACTACATTTCAAAAGAGCCTTTTCTAAACTGCACTCAATACTTCAAGATATTAAATGGGACGAAATCTTAGAAACAATGAACACTGAGGATAAGTGGGAGTATTTCAGGAACATATTAAATGGAGGTATTAGCCAGTGTATTCCAATAGGCAAAAAATATTAAATATTAAACCTGGGTGGCTAAACTTTAACCCGTACGTCGTACGGACCTAACAGCGGGGGGTATTGCACACAATTCGGTGGCTGCAGCCACCGGATTGTGTGTGAAACTGACAGGCAGACTCTGCTCTCCTGCCCTTCTACTTGTGACCCGGAAAGCGATATCTCTGACGTCACTTCTGGGTCAAGCTCTCTATGTCCCCAGGTCCATTTGCTGAGAAAGCATGTTTTGCTATGTGATCTGTATTACAAAACATTCAGTGGAGTACAGTGGAGATATGCAGGGTCTTTTAGACCCTGCATAAGCTATATTGTGGTAAACTGTGATTGGACACAGCCGGTCACGTGGTAAAGAGACGTTTTTTATTGACTCTTTACACGGAAAACGTGGAAAGAAAATTAAAATCTTTTTTTTTTTTTTTACACAAAGTTGTCAATTTATAAGATATTTCTAACGCATAGCATGTATATAGCAAAAATGACATCCCTGAATATGGCGATACCACATGTGTGTGACTTTTACACATCCTAGTAAACAAAACTTAATACTTGCGCCAAAGAGTACTAAAAAAAACGCATAACACCATGCAATAGTTAATAAACAAATACTGCTGCTGCTACCTGAAAAAGTTAAAAAACCTTAAATATGATATACTGTGAAATAAGGCTGCGCTAGCAGATGTGAATCACCACTAGGGGTGTAAGTGAGGCAAACAAAACAATGAAAATTGCAACTTATAGTGACAAAATTGCTTATACACGTGACTCACCACTGGAGGTGGTGCAAATATTGCGACTGTGAATACTAATACCACTATGAGGCAATCATAACAATAAAAATTGCAACTTATAATGACAAAATTGCTAATACACGTGACTCACCACTAGAGGTGGTGCAAATATTGCGACTGTGATTACTAATATACCACTGTGAGTATAAGTGAGAAAACCTTGCTTTACAAAACAAACAGTATAAGCAACAATAAATTAAAAGTCAATATTGCAGGTTGGGATAAATTGCAGGTGATCCTGAAGGGATGATCCCCTAGAGAACCCTACTCACCAGAACAATGTGACCCACGGCTTTGCAGTCCTAGGGTCTAAATGAGCTATAATGAAGTGGTGAGATGGGTGATGTCAGGAATCCAGAAAATACTTCAAATAATCCAATGGAGACTCCGGTTGAATATGGGTGCCGTAAAGAGGAAAGAAAGAACAAGCATGTGTGGTATCGCCGTGCTAAACCTCTAAGTGCTAAACAATAGTAACTCACTACTGAGCAGACTTGGATCAGCGAGTTCCGGGTGCGCTGTTGGCGTGCGCTCCAAACGGAACAGGAAGCAGGCGTCACTGGCTTACTGGCCGGAAATTGCGTCTACGCGTTTCGCCCCTCCTCCAGGGCGTCATCAAGGACAGTCTCCATTGGATTATTTGAAGTATTTTCTGGATTCCTGACATCACCCATCTCACCACTTCATTATAGCTCATTTAGACCCTAGGACTGCAAAGCCGTGGGTCACATTGTTCTGGTGAGTAGGGTTCTCTAGGGGATCATCCCTTCAGGATCACCTGCAATTTATCCCAACCTGCAATATTGACTTTTAATTTATTGTTGCTTATACTGTTTGTTTTGTAAAGCAAGGTTTTCTCACTTATACTCACAGTGGTATATTAGTAATCACAGTCGCAATATTTGCACCACCTCTAGTGGTGAGTCACGTGTATTAGCAATTTTGTCATTATAAGTTGCAATTTTTATTGTTATGATTGCCTCATAGTGGTATTAGTATTCACAGTCGCAATATTTGCACCACCTCCAGTGGTGAGTCACGTGTATTAGCAATTTTGTCACTATAAGTTGCAATTTTCATTGTTTTGTTTGCCTCACTTACACCCCTAGTGGTGATTCACATCTGCTAGCGCAGCCTTATTTCACAGTTTTACACATCCTGGCCACATACAAAGGCCCAACATGCAGGGAGCACCGTCAGGCATTCTAGGAGCATAAATTACACCTCTAATTAAGATATTTATAACACATAGCATGTATATAGCAAAAATTACTTTTACACAGCCTGACCACATACAGAGGCCCACCATTGAAGTAGTACCTTCAGGCGTTCTAGGAGCATAAATTACACATCTCATTTCATTCCTACCTATCACACTTTTGAAGGTCCTGGAGCACCAGGACAATGGAATTACCCACAAAATGACCCCATTTTGGAAAGCAAACACCCCAACGCATATTCTATGAGGCATGGGCTGCAGAAAGATACTCAGGTACTCTGGGCTGGAGACAGGTACTCGTTTACTCCGATGGACTGGTGACAGGTACTCGGGTACTCTGATGGGCTGGTGACAGGTACTCGGGTACTCTGATGGGCTGGTGACTGGTACTCAGATGGGCTGTGACAGGTACTCAGGTACTCAGCAGTGTTAATTTCGTCGACTAAAACATTTTAGTCCACTAAAATACGACTATAACTAAAAAAATTGAGATGACTAAAATACGACTAAAACTAAAATGGCATTTTAGTTAAAAGACTAAGACTAAAACTAAATTGAAATTTGACTTCAAAATTAACACTGGTCTGTAGTGCACATTCATACCTCAATGCCATAAATAATAACATATTAGATTTTTCACTCATAATGAGTTTGGAAATTGTAGAGAAATGTTTCCCATCTGCGGATGTCATATGACTATAGCCCGGTATTGAAGTGGTTAAAAAAGGGCAGACATGTATCTGGAAACTACAGGCTAGTCAGTCTCACATCGATAGTATATGAACTATTGGAGGGAATAAGGGACTATATACAAGATTTCGCTGATGAATACAGTATAATTTGTAGTAATCACCATGACTTTACGAAAAGGTCGTTGTTGCCAAATCAATCTGTTAACATTCTATGGAAGTGAGCTGCCATCTTGATAAAGGAAGGCCTGTGGATGTGGTTTACCTGGATTTTGCACAAGCATTTGACACCGTCCCCCACAAATGCTTAATTTACAAACTGAGGTCTATAGGCATAGACTACAGGGATTGTACATGGGTATAAAATTGAATACAGGAGCACATTCAAAGAGTGGTGATAAATAAAGTACTTAGACTGGTCTGGAGTGGTAAGTGGGGTACCTCTGGGCTCTGTCCTGGGACCAGTTCTGTTTAATTTATTCATAAATTATATAGAGGATGGGATAAATGGCTCAATCGTAGTGTTTGCTTACAATACAAAGCTAAGCTTTACAAAGCAATAACTTATGAGCAGAATATTGATACTTTAGAAGAAGACCTCAATAATACAAAGGTTTGGGCAACTACATGGCAAACTTTAACCCTTTCGCTGCCAGGCCCTGTGCTTCATTTTTACACTCAGGTGGCCAGACCATTTTTGCAATTTTTCCTTTGCTTTTTATTTGTTCACTTATAGCGTTCATGGTTTGTAAAAGACCCCTCAAACCATATATTTTCTAAAAGCACATGACCAGTAGAAAAAAAGAAGGTGCTACTGATTTTTAAGGTCCCACAATATTTGCACAAATGTTTATCAAAACAATATTTTTGCTAAAAATCTACTAAAATCATGAGCAGATAAATACACAGCAAATTTTACAAAATTCCTACTAAATGCTGGGCACCCGCGATCGCTCGTGACAGAGCGAGAAACAGGATCTGTGTGTGTAAACACACAAATCCTGCTTCTCTCAGGAGAGAGATGACAGATTGTGTGTTCATCTGTCATTGGCCTGAGGAAGGAGCAAGCATGCTCCGAACGCGAAGCCACCTCCTCTCACCATGCACCTAGAAGTGAAGTAATCTCTGCTCGCCCCTGTGTTCCCTGCTGTTCTCATAGGCTGCGAATGCTGGAATCCACCTTCACGAGCTGTCAGCTGCACTTCAGAGACACAGACTTTTCTACAATGTACCCCTACTCATTCACATAGGAGGGGGGCTGTGATCTTGTTAAAAGGGGGCTTCCAGATATTGATAAGCCCCCCGCTTGCAGACCCCGGCAACCTAATACCCCCCCCCCTATCCTGACCTGCCTGGCTGCATGCTCAGATAAGGGTCTGATATGGATTTTGGGGGGACCCCATGACGTTTTCGCACGCAGTTTTTTTTTTTTTTTGGTGTGTGGTTCCTCCTCAAGATTCATCCCAGACTCAAAGGGCCTACTATTGTCAAAGTCAATTCCCATTCATTGAAGTCGGACATGAAGTCGTAGGAAAAGACGGATCCACAGTTGTACGACTGTCGTATCCTACCACTTGTGTCTTCAGGATAAGTTCACCTTTTTACAAAAAATAATAAATGCACATTTTTTGCAGGTAAAAAAAATATGTGCATTTATTATTTTTTGTTGCAGGAGCCTGGAAAGCATTGCACCAGCAATCAGCAGATCGCTGGTGCCATGCAGGTCTCCTGCAGATCCGTCACTGTATCAGCTTCCTCATGGAATTCAAGTGCACCAAACACCACTTTTCATAAAAAAAAGTGCATCAAATCACAAATTTCCCAGTTTCTATTAAATTTGGGTAATTAGCCCCCCCCCCCCCCATCATGTCTGGGAGGCCAACAAGGAGAGGCAGACCTACCCATGCCACTATGAAGGGCCCAGCAGTGTTCACAGGCAAAGGTGGACATGGTCCGTCCTCAGGCAGGGCACCTTTGTCTGTTTTGTGATATTGCCCACGCTATTCAGCCACAGCATGTAGAGGAGGTGGTGGACTGCCTTGCTAAACCATCCACATCCTCCTATTCTTCTATGACCCAAGCTGACACTAGTGTGCTGTCCACCACAGCTGCCAGAGCGGCTTATTCTGCCACCTTGTCCACAGCTACTCCTGCCATAGCCACAGCATCATGCATAGAGCAGTCAGCTGAATTATTTGAACACAGCATCAGCCACTTGCTTCTTGAGGATGCACAGACATTACTTGATTCTGATGTTAGTTCTGATGTAGAGGAAAGGAGTAACATGAGCCTACAGAGAGCAGCATATTGCTAAGTTGACTCCAGTGATGGTGAGGATGGAGGGGATGATGATGAGGTAACTAACAGGAGGTGAATGAGGAGCTTGGTGGTTTCATTTGTTAAAATTCCAGCTTGTCCAAATTGCTGGCTTTACAACTCCTGCCTTTCAGTCTGGTGAATTTTGCCCCCTTCCATGAATTTTCAGAATGTGCTTGTCAGAATGTTTATACTGAAATATTAAAATAGTATTGTAATTATGAAAATATGCAAATCTTTGATTTGGGAGATTCACAATTTTCTAACAATACAAACAAGAAATTTAAATTTGTTTATCCGTGCTATTTTGAAGACAAGTGATACAAATTATATTGCTTAAAAATATATATTTATTAACTAAAAAATACAGTGCAAATAATATCAGGTATATTTTGTGAATAAAACAAATACATGGATATATAAACGTATACATCTACATATCAGAGGTAAATGATGATATAGATAATATTCACATTTCTGTTATTCAAGTTCTTATTACAAAATATCACAATTCAATACTTAAATGATATGTGTATATTTGAGACTTGGAACTCTGTGAATAGGTTCCGTGGATACGGACTTATGTAAACAATTTTGTTTACCTTAAACTATATGATCCTTCTCTCTCAAACAAACAGACTTCCTTATCTCTTAAATGTGCACAGACAAAATGTCATATGGTGCATGCGGCTTGATAATACAATCAAGGCTTCTGTTAAATTTGAATCAATGTGAATCAATGGTTTAACACATACTATAACCAATCCAATTCTAAATCTTTTAAGCCAGTATAGTGAGATATCACAATTTATGTATTGCCCTTGTTTTAGAAGCAAAACAAATTCGTACTGTAGTTAGAATTCCCTTCACTCCAAAACAGAACTAACAATAGATTGGATTAGTCAAACATATGCTCAGCCAAACAATTAAATTAACTAAAAAGGTATAATTTGGCAAGATCAATACTTTACCAAAACTCTAAGAAGTCTGTCATCTTGAGAAGTTTCAATAGGCAAGTCCCAAGGGAACTCCTTTCAATCTCCCTACATCTCTCCGTCTTTCAGGCTCTATAGAAATGGAACCATCCAGCCATCTTCCAATCTCTCTCCCATCAGCTCCCAGATCTGTGGTCTGTAGCTACTTTTATCTAACCCTAAAAATGGGCGTGACGATGATGTTAATATGTTACTATGGCAATATGCATGTGCGGCCATCTTGGATTCTTACTATTTTCCCCTCTAGGGGGCAGTGTTGTATCAGAAATTACTTCTAAATGTGATTGACATGACCTTCTGACCTTGGCTTAGCAAAACACCATTAATTGTGTAATGGTTGACAATCAAGTGTCACTTTCCCCAGACACTGGGGCTCCCCTGGAAATGTATGACCTGGGAAAATCCACCCCACACCATTAGTTGTGTTGTTAAATGCCATTAAAGTGACATTAGACTTTGAGTTACAACCTCACCAGTACAGTTTGTAAAACTTTCATGCCAATACAATCTTAGAACCTAAAGTCATTATTCTAACGATAAACATAACAGTTTCATGTACAAACTTTTCATAGGAACCCACACTTGCAACCTTATAATAATATACAGGTTTATATATGAATAACTAATACATATATACTATAAACATATTATAAAAGAAAACATTATTATTTAAGATATACATAACACGACAGGAATTGTGAATAAGCCCTCTGTCTTGTGGCCCAATTCTGGAAATACCATTTAGGTTTCGGTTGTAGAATCTCCCTTTATCTTAGATAAATAAACAAGTGTTAAAACCTTTAAATTATGGTCTGGGAAGGTGGTACAGACAAGACTTCTACAACCTCCATGTAAGACAGAAAATATATATATATATATACATAATAGAAACATATGAAAAATTATACAATATGCGACTTTATATATATGAATATAAATTCTTTTAACCCCAAATCTTCTGGCAATCTGTACCACAATGGCAGGTTCCCAGTCGCAAAAAAGGGAAAGGGAATAAGGGAAAGGACATGGACCTTTTGGCCAGAGTGTCAACTGGCCAGGTCAATGGTAGGAGTTCCGACTCATCCAAAGTGAGGATGGAGTTCACCAATAGGGACCAATAAAGGATTCAATATGGGCAGAGGGTAAGGAAAGATATCCTCAAAAAAAGAGGATCCGTACCCTCAAGAAAAAAGCTGGGAACACAGCGGAGTACTCCTAAGATACGCTTTATTGAAAAATGCACACAAATTAATAATTGGTAAACATTCACAAAAGACACTCCCAGGATGCCAGCCATGCCACCTCCATCCATACAAGACTCTTAACAGGTTAGTGAAGATGACATGTGAGAAGAGGGTCTAGAGGGATCCTGGGAAACCCATGGGACACCTGCAATTGAATGCTAGGTGCCTACCTTGAGGACATCCAGGCCCACTATATGCCCTGTGTCAGCACTATTCAGTGCAAAGGAGGAAGTCTGTGGCGGACCAGCATACATACAGTATACAGCAGTGGACCAATTCAAAGCCACTGCTGTCTAGACAACCCATCAATGGGCAGCAACATAAGGGCTCAAAACCGAAATGGAGGGGATTCAATGTCAAGATGTATGGCATAGGAATGAATGATGAAAATGCTAGTGGGGTGATCCAAGTGTGGTCCCTGAGTAACAAAGGGCAACTCCAGGCTATTCACATAAATTCGTGACACAGCCTGTGATCACTGGTGTCACCCTAGTCTGCGGGGGGGCCTTCGATCAGGTTCCCAGTCAGTATTTCTTGGCACTTTTTTACCATCACATGGAGTGCAATGTTTTGGCGTTGTTGGGCAAGACAGTCAGCCGCAAGGTCCACCTTACTGCTGATGTGTGGTCCAGAAAGTATGGTCAGGGACAATATATTTCGTTCACAGCACACTGGGTAACTCTGCTTGCAACTAGGAAGGATGCAGGACAGGTCTCAGTACTGGAGCTTGTTTTGCTGCCAAGTCTCTATACAGCTTGTGGTGATGATGAAAAATCTGTTAGCTCAACCCCTGGTCTTCCTCCTCCATGCCCTCCTCTGCCAGATTGTCCTATGAACCACCAGTACCCCCTAAGTTTTCAAGGGGCCATTCAACGAGTGAGGCTAAAAGATGCCATGCAGTGCTTTATCTGGTCTGTCTAGGGGACAAGCCACATTGAAGCTGAGATTTTTTTCAGCTCTGCAGGGGCAGGCCCAGAGGTGGTTCATGCCATGGAAGCTTGAGCCAGGAATGATAGTGTGCGAAAATGGCACTAACCTTCTGTCCACCCATCGACAGGGAAAGTTGACACGTGCCATGCCTGATACATGTCCTCAATTTTATGGTGCAGCATTTCCTAAACAGGTACCCAGGTTTTTAAAACATTCTAAAGCAGGCCATAAGAGTCTGTAGCCATTTCAGGTGGTCATACACAGCCAGCATTCGGTTGGCTGAAATTCAGCAAGAATTCCACCTGCCTGTAGATTGCCTGATTTGTGACATGCCCACCAGGTGGAACTCAACTTTGGCAGTGCTGCAACGGAAGAGGAGGACTTCCTTTCCTCTCAATGCCCGTTTTATTAAGACACCATTCTTGCGACACCACAGAAAACTCAAGAGGATAGGGAGGAGGAGTATTCTGGCAGTTTCAGAGGCATAGAAGCAGAGGAAGGCATACGCCAGACCTTAAGAGATGGTTTTCAGTCCCCAGAAATCTTGGAAGTAGTACGTGGCTGGGAGGAGGCAGTTCCAGATACTGTAATTTTCAGTGACCCCAAAGACTCTGCTTTTCATGCCTCTGCAAACTTGCGTGGCATGGGCTCCCTTATTCTTCAAAGCCTGCCAAAGGACCCGAAAATTTGTGGCAGGGGTTACAAGAGGAAATTCTCGGAATTCATCCTGCCATTGCTGAGGGAGCACAGGATGAAATATCTTGAGGATATCTTAAAGAGGAGATTATGTAACACCTTTCCAGACTCTGGTAGGTCACCGTCTCATGGAAAAGTGGTGGAGAAGAGGGTCATCTCAGTGATGCATTTTAACATTTTTGTAGTCCTCGTTGCTCAAGGCTGTCAGCTTCAAGATCCCATCAGCAGAATCAGAATCATATGATTATCTAGGGGTGAAAACAGACATGGAAAGCTTTCCAGTAGACAATCGACTGGGTTTCTGGGTCATGAGAATAGACCACTGGCCAGAACTTACCCAGTATGTAATTGAGCTGCTGGGCTGCCCTGCATCCAGCGTGCTTTCCAAATGGTAATTCAGTGCTGCCGGAGGTTTTTCTGATAGATAAAAGAGCGCATCTGTCCACATTTGTCAAAATTAATCAGTCCTGAATTAGCAGCAGCTACCAAGCCACAGATGACAATGTCACTGATTAAGCGTTATTGGGATCTCAAATCTCTGCAAGACTGTCTAGGCTGCCTAGCTTTGTGGGTGTTGATTTTATCTTGAAGTCATTTTTTGGTATAGGTTTCATGAGCACATTAACACATAAGGACCAATTATTCCACACCTTTTTTAAAGGCAAGGCCAATTCTTGCTTTCATCAAGAGTACCTCTAGAAGGTTACAGGCACCACCAACACCCAAAGACCACATTTTCTGCCACTGTGTGACAGGGGCATCAAATAATTTTTTTTTTTACAGCAAAGCCAATTCTTGCTTTTATCAAGAATACCTCTATAGGGTTACGGTGTGAAGGCACCACCCAAAGCCCAATATTTCTGCTCCTGTTACTTCTATCCAAAGTCTGTGAAAGAGACACCAGACTTTATCTAAAAAAAAATATGTTTTTATATAATTTGGCTTCTTCACATAAGGCTTGCTCACTGTGGTGCAAAAAATTAGTTATTTCCATTCAAAGTCTGCCAAAGAGAGACCAGCATTTATCCAAAAAATATCTAATCGTGTTCCGAGTGCACCCCAAGCCATTGTTTACTAAATAAAGAAAGCTTGCAAGAAAAGTCAATTTAACCACTTGCAGACCAAGCCATAGCTGAAAGACAGCTACAGCGCGGCCAGAATCTTGCTCCCACGCTCCCCCTGGGGCGCCCACCCGGGAACATCCTTGAATGCCAGGTTTGGAGGACCCGGCGCATCACAGATCACGGTAAACAGACGCTGATAGCGGCCGTCTACAACGTGATCGCTCCGTCAAATGACAGAGCATCACTTGTAAACAAACAACCGATTGATACAGTGAGAGGGGAGAGGGGGAGATATTGCAGCAGAGCTGTGGGCTGGATGTGTAGTGCTCAGTGACAATAATCTGCAACACTGTGCAATACTCTGCCAATACTCTGCAACACTGCAATACTGTGCAATACTCTGCCAATACTCTGCCAATACTCGCCAATACTCACCAATACATTTTAACAGAAACAAATATTTTTATTTTTTTTTGTCTTTTTTGTATTATAGTGCAAAAAATAAAAAACCCAGCAGTGATTAACTACCACCAAAAGAAAGCTCTATTTGTGTGAAAAAAAGGACAAACATTTCATATGGGTACAGTGTTGTATGACTGAGTAATTGTCATTCAAAGTGTGAGAGCACCGAAAGCTGAAAATTGGTCTGGTTAGGAAGGGGATTTAAGTGCCCATTGGTTAAGTGCTTAAAGGTAATTTTTTTCTTTATAAATTCCAGCTTTGCTGCAGCAGGTTCTATACACGGTACAGATGCGCCACTTTACAGGCAAATTAAGGGGACCCCCAGCTTTTATATTTAAAGGATTTCTTTATTTTTATTATTTCACTTTAAGCATCATTATCACTGCTCGTTTAAAATCAATCTTTTTTTCTTTTTCTTTTTTTTGCTTTTGTACATGCCCCCAGGGCAGTAGCGGGGCCCCAATACCCTTTTTATGGCCAATAACTTGCATATAAGACAACTCTATTGAAGATCATTTGTTGTGCTAATTATTTAATAATCTGCTCACAGGTTTTTATGGGTATGCTTTCAGTTCTTTGTGATAGCAGAAAATGCATTGTTTTCAGGTGAGAATGAACTCAAAGAGAGGATTATGTTCTTGTCAGAATCACTGCTAGAAGAATTATGTTTGCTGCAGAAGCTATCTTTTCTGAATTATGTGCCACCTGTCGCTAAATATACATTGTACTAAACTAGATTACATTTTTTTTTAGCAGATGTTAAAAGAGCCTCCTGTACCATCCATAAGACTAAATGCATTTAATTTTTCTTGTAGGAAATATATGTCAGCACTTTCTACCCTTAATTGATTGTCCAACATTAATTATTCATGGTGGTAAAGACCCTCTGCTTCCATCATTTCATCCAGAATATCTTCACCAGCACATTAAAAACTCAAGGTAAGAAATAAGCTTAAGTTCTATCCTAAAAATGATTTCCCCAAGGGTGGTCCTGACAGCTTTCAGTGCGCCAGATCTCCTCCCTCTTGTCATAGGTTCACATATGTGCATGGGTGTTTGTGCATGCTCGCTATGGGCACAGCAGCCTATTCATTTCAATGGGCTGCTGTACCTGTGAGAAACACAGGGAAGGAAATCTCTGATAAAGGAAAGGAGGCGCTCTGCACTTAGCAAGATGATAAAAAATAAAAGTGTGAAATATGGTGTGCCTGCCCCTTTAAGTGTACAATCAACACTTATGAACTGTGAAAAAATTTGAAAGTAAGGAACTACACCCCAAAATGCGTAAATGGGTAACCCAAAACCAAATACTTAAAAAAAAAAACGGATAAATGCAAGTCTCTTAGGGCCCTTTCACACGGACGTGTCCGTGTACGGGCTCCGCTTTGCTCAGCGGGGGATCACTCCGTGGATCCCTGCTGAGCAGGCAGATGACAGATTTGTCTCTGCACACTGTGCAGGGACCGACCTGTCAGATCGCCGCTCTCCTCTATGGGGGATCGGATGAAGACGGACCGTAGAGTCTGTTGTCATCCGAGCCGATACGCAGCCGATACGCAGATGGATGGAAAAGTAGGGTTTTACTCTGTCATCAGAAACGAGAGCATAGTGGAGACTGATGTCAGAGAATGTTCATCCGCTGACATCCGCTATCCCATACATGTATGTCCGTTTTTCATCTGAAAATGGATGGATGAAAAACTGACATACGGTCCGCCCATGTGAAAGGGGCCTTAAACTCAAAAATCGAAGTCCATTCAAATTTGATACAGTAGACTATATTATCCCAATACCGTGCAAGCCTATTATACTTTTGACCCTTCTTTATTCTTCCTGTCCTGGTGCATACACCACCACGTGTGATTATAGTGCAAACTCACTCCAAATAAATTACCTCTTGTCACAAGAAGGTCAATAAGTGCTTACAGTATTCCAACAATTGCAGATATCATAGAATGAAACTGGCAGTTCCCCAGAAGCTCTCAATGGTTCTGAGACTGCGTATAGGCTTCTACTTCATAAGCAATCAGTGACATATACCAAAAGGAAAGGATAGTGCAGTAATTTTATTGATAAAATTAACACACAGAAACTAATGTATAGTTCACTCACATTTTATAGTGCCATAATCGTCACCAATATAGGCAGCCTTTGGTATGTGAAGATACGAATCCTCCAGGGGCGTAACAAGAGCATTTGGCACCCGGGGCGGATCCTATATCTGGCACTGCGGCACGGAACCTGGAAGAATCCTCTTCCCTCTGCTCCCCCAGGTGGTCAGGCCACTCCTCATCCTCTGTAAAAACGGCATAGGCCGACTCAAGGATTGTCATCAGGCATCGGGCGCCAGAAAGAAATACATGTAACTGGCAGTGGCACACTTACTATGTGCTAATGCCAGTGGCATCACTAGGGTTGGTGTCACCTGGTACAGTAAAACATGATGTCACCCACCCCCAAAAAAAAGATTTTCCTGTTTTCTAAAAGTGCGCCAAAGATGCCGCATGCAGGACTTTTGGTGCGCTTTCAGAAAATGCAGAAAAAGAAAACGCACAACCTAATAGAAATCTATAGGACTGCAGCTATAACTGCGGGTAAAATGTAGGAAGACCCCCTTTACATTACACAGCCCCCATACCTCTGGACCCCTTCACATTACACAGCCCCCACACCTCTGGACCCCTTCACATTACACAGCCCCCACACCTCTGGACCCCTTTACATTATACAACCCCCACACCTCTGGACCCCTTTACAATACACAGCTCTGGACCCCTTTACATTACACAGTCCCCACACCTCTGGACCCCTTTACATTACACAGCTCCCACCCCTTTACATTACACAGCCCCCACACCTCTGGACCCCTTTACATTACACAGCCCCCGCACCTCTGGACCCCTTTACATTACACAGCCCCCACACCTCTGGACCCATTTACATTAAACAGCTCTGCACCCCTTTACATTACACAGCCCCCGCACCTCTGGACCCCTTTACATTACACAGCCCCCACACCTCTGGACCCCTTTACATTTCACAGCCCCCACACCTCTAGACCCCTTTACATTACACCCCCCACATCTCTGGACCCCTTTACATTACACAGCTCTGCACCCCTTTACATTACACAGCCTCCACACCTCTGGACCCCTTTACATTACACAGCCCCCACCCCTCTGGACCCCTTTACATTACACAGCCCCGCACCTCTGGACCCCTTTACATTACACAGCCCCCCACATCTCTGGACCCCTTTACATTACACAGCTCTGCACCCCTTTACATTACACAGCCTCCACACCTCTGGACCCCTTTACATTACACAGCCCCCACCCCTCTGGACCCCTTTACATTACACAGCCCCGCACCTCTGGACCCCTTTACATTACACAGCCCCCCACACTTCTGGACCCTTTGTATTACACAGCCCCTACCCCCCACAGCTCTGCCCCTTCCTACCTTATTAGGAGTAAGAAGCAGGAGGCAGAACAGGAGAGAGAAACAGGCACAGCAGCGCTGAATAGACAGCGGGAGCTGCCACAGTTAACTTTCCAAGTTAACCAGCAAATGATTGGGTGCTAGGTGGTTCTAGCAACCAATCACCTGCTGGTTAACTTGGAAAGATAACTCCGGCAGCTCTCACTGTCTATCCAGCGCTGCTGTTTTTGACGCTCGTTCTGCCTCCTGCTCTCTGCTCTCCTGTGTTAGTGAGTCGAGAGGGCAATCCGGCGGCTGGTCCTGGGTGTCACCCCTAAGCGGCGAAAGCCTGACACCCCTCCCCAATGTGTGGCACCCGGGGCGGACCGCCCCCCTCGTTGGCACGCCACTGGGCTGCTCCACTGCTCCGTACCTTAGAGCCAGCGTGCACTCCATGGACTGGAAGTCCTACCCCAGAAATGACATCACCGGAACCTGGAATCACACATTTTGGGGTGTAGTGCCTTAGTCTCATGGTATTTTCAATGACATCCCTGGCCCATTTTTAAAAACATACCTCTTGAAACCACAGGGTGCTGGTGCTGCTCAAGAATTAATGGCATCCCTGCACATCTGCTAAATAGTATTTCTGTGCTGGTCAGGAATGCACCCCATTATGCATGCGTTCCTGGCACACATATATGTCAAACAGTGGCGTAACAAGAACCTTCAGGGCCCTGGTGCAAGAATCCCACTGGTTTACCATTTCCAGGGCCCTTTCCTCCTGTCTCAAGGCCCTTTAATATGGTCCTGCAGTGGAACCATTTCACATGTTCTGCAGCGACCACTTTTCTGCCATCTTGTGGCTGAACGCCGAGGCCCATTGTGATCTTTGTGACCCTGGTAGTTCTGCCACTAACTCATATTATCTCTCTATAATAATCAGCAAACTGGAGGTGCCCAGTGATTTTCATGCATATCTGATTGATGTCCCTGTAGTCAAGCTACTTTTAGGTGTATATAGCTGGGTGCCACCCCTGTAGCCTTATCTTGGCTATTTCATGCCCCATCCCTGTTGAGTGGTTTCTGACCCCATCCATAGACCTCTGTCCATGAAGCAGTCCTCTGGAGCTGAGCAGTCACAAACCCGGTGAACTACCCTTGTGCTTCTCCTCAAGCCATCCAGATCCATGCAGCCTCCTTTCCCACCTGGCAGCATAGACTGGGAGCAGGTTCAGGTCCTGAAACCTTTGGGCTCAAGGGGGCTTTGGTCCTGTGTACCCGGCCACCAAATGCGGGCAGACAGTGGCAGTGAAGAAGATGAAGCATTGCAGCAAGAACCAGCTAGCATCCCCGCAGAGCTTCTGGGCCAAGCTAAACCCCACCCGTGAAAAAACCTAATGTGACAGCCTGACATGGAGGCCCCCTGGGTCATTGGCGAGATCTTCATTGCGACCCCTGCGACCTCTGAAGTTACACGTATGATGTGAACCTAGACTTAATGATAAGGTCAGTTTAATTTACTGTATGTTCTCAGTTTTTCCAAAACAATTGGTCAGCAGTTAGTTCACTGTAAAATTTAATCCAGTATTAGAATTCAGTTTTGGTGACATGTGGCTTAATAACAAACAGATGGACATGTTACTCAATATAAGTTCTGATAAGTTTTAGGATCATAGGTAACTGTTAGGGATAGGGGTCAAGTGCTAAGGACTTAATTTAGAGGAGATAGTTAAGGTTTTTTTTAAGAATGGGTGTGTTATATTTTAGGGTGATATTTGGGTTTGGGGGGGGGGGGGGGGTTAAAGGTTGAGAATTATATTGGATGATGATTATTTTTTCAGAAAAGGGAGCATTAAGTGTTAGAGAGGCGCATTAGTATAGGGGATATTTTAATAAATCTTATTGCAGTTTTTTTTTTTTTAAGAAATGTAAACATTTAAAAAAAAATGTAATCTTACATAACTAAACATGCAAACTTATAAAGTACTACTTTGGGCATTACGTGACTACAAAACACATTTTTCTTGGTGGGTTAACAGACGCTATACAGTACAGATAATTAAATGTATAGCCTGGGTTCTATAGAGGAAAAAGGTCTGGAGGTGTTCAAGTAAACACCAGGAAAGTTGGGAAATGCAACATATTCCTGGATTCCTTAACCCATTCCCCCCTTTAAAATACTCCAGGCTTCCCCCAGCATAAAGACCATACATGCCTTCTGGGAGTCTCAAGGTATTAAAAGTCTACATGACTCATGATGTGGACAACAAGCTAATGCTCTTCTCCTAACTTGGAATCAAATTCACTCTCCCTGCCGGACCTATCCTGTATTGTGTTTCAATTAGAAGCTTTCTATCCTTCTTTATTGTGCTCAAAAGCGACTATAAAGACCGACTCACTACACAGCCTTTAGATGGTTTAACAGAAGGTGTACAGTACAATACAGATATTTAAAAGGTCTATCATATGTTTTATAGAGGAATAGAGTCTGGAGGTGTTCAAATATAAAAATTGGTAATGGAGTTAATTAGGCAATAAGTCCCAATCTGAGCAGATTTGAGGACCTAAACATAGCATCAAACAGCCCTAGCTTTATTTTCACAATCTTACACAACAAAGGCTGCATTCCTATCAGGAGTGGTGAGCGGGCGGACGCCTGACCTCTTTCTGTCATCCAGCTGCAAAGAGACACTGCATGCAGACATCTTTACACCTCAGTCACAGAGAAACCTTTGCTGTATGCACTCCAATTGTCTATCTGGTTAATCTTGCTGGTCTAAAAGTTTCCAATAACAGCAACGTACTCCAACATTGCTAGCAGAAGACAACTTCTACCCTCAGACTGGAATTATTTACTACGTAGGATCATAAAACACGAATTTCACACATAAGGAAACAATTTACGCTTGTGTGTCTTTAGTTAATCAGTAAGGGTATTTCAGCTATATCTAACTGCAGTGCACCAGTGGTCCAGACAGGGCTGATCAATTCTTAAATCTTCTTCCCATCAACCAGTGTTGCACTTGAATGGTTGCTCTTAATTACACCTACCTGTTTAGCTAGATATACACCGCTTTTTGGTGTTGTACTTTAAATTCACTGCTCTTTTTGATACGGTGTATGTTGATTCAAATGTTAATTGGGAAGTGTGCTTACCAGCGTACAATATAATAGTGCTGCTAAAGAATTGTGTCTCTTGATTTAGTTATCGTATATTGCCAAAGTATGTTTGAACCTAGCGTGTCAGCTGGGCCAGATTTACATTTTAGGAGCCTATAGGCATAGAATTTTGAAAAAGACAGCCCAATCCAGCAAAGTGACATCCCCATATAGTCAGCAAAGAGACTGCCCAATTCAGCAAAGAAACAACCCAATCCAGCAAAGAGACATCCCCATATATTCAGGAAGGAGACAGCCCAATCCAGCAAAAAACGTCCCAGGCCAACAGAGACATTCCCATATTTTCAGCAAAGTTCATTAGGATAGTGCGCTCAATAGAGTGTACAGATTTCTGCCAACACTCCAAGTACAAATGAACATACTGTATGCACAGTTGTGTAAGGGAAACCTCTCAGGGACTTTTAAGGCAGAATACAAACAGAATAATTAGATTTAAAAAATATATATATATTTATTAGAAGTACAGATACCATGTAAATGGTATCACATATAACAAACAAACAATGTGTATATACAAAACAAACAATTTCATACATACACAAACTATACCCAAATACGTCAAGATATACCCAAGAAGACTGCTATAAAAATACTCAGTTTGGGAAAGAGTCTTGGATGAATCCTGGCATGTTTCAGAAGATTTTCTTCTTCAATGGAATTAATAGGTATATAGAACTCTAAAATGCAATGTATCAAAATCAGTGTGGAAGTATAAGACAAGTATTACACAATTTGCATACAGTTTGTAGTGCATTTAGTAAAACTGTTACATTAGGCTACTGTGTAAAGAAACTTACTTACAATTGGTAAATACACATACTGTATAGAACAATCCTATCAGGTGGGGCAGGCCGCATGGAGTGAAGGACCTGACCCCTCCCCACTCTAATACCAACTCCTTATACTGGGCCTCTATCATCTGGGACTCTGCTACTGCTTGTGTGTGTGGGCTGCAGCATCTTACCTACAAGGTAGGCGAAAGCCTGACACCCCTCCCCAATGTGTGGCACCCGGGGCGGACCGCCCCCCTCGTTGGCACGCCACTGGGCTGCTCCACTGCTCCGTACCTTAGAGCCAGCGTGCACTCCATGGACTGGAAGTCCTACCCCAGAAATGACATCACCGGAACCTGGAATCACACATTTTGGGGTGTAGTGCCTTAGTCTCATGGTATTTTCAATGACATCCCTGGCCCATTTTTAAAAACATACCTCTTGAAACCACAGGGTGCTGGTGCTGCTCAAGAATTAATGGCATCCCTGCACATCTGCTAAATAGTATTTCTGTGCTGGTCAGGAATGCACCCCATTATGCATGCGTTCCTGGCACACATATATGTCAAACAGTGGCGTAACAAGAACTTTCAGGGCCCTGGTGCAAGAATCCCACTGGTTTACCATTTCCAGGGCCCTTTCCTCCTGTCTCAAGGCCCTTTAATATGGTCCTGCAGTGGAACCATTTCACATGTTCTGCAGCGACCACTTTTCTGCCATCTTGTGGCTGAACGCCGAGGCCCATTGTGATCTTTGTGACCCTGGTAGTTCTGCCACTAACTCATATTATCTCTCTATAATAATCAGCAAACTGGAGGTGCCCAGTGATTTTCATGCATATCTGATTGATGTCCCTGTAGTCAAGCTACTTTTAGGTGTATATAGCTGGGTGCCACCCCTGTAGCCTTATCTTGGCTATTTCATGCCCCATCCCTGTTGAGTGGTTTCTGACCCCATCCATAGACCTCTGTCCATGAAGCAGTCCTCTGGAGCTGAGCAGTCACAAACCCGGTGAACTACCCTTGTGCTTCTCCTCAAGCCATCCAGATCCATGCAGCCTCCTTTCCCACCTGGCAGCATAGACTGGGAGCAGGTTCAGGTCCTGAAACCTTTGGGCTCAAGGGGGCTTTGGTCCTGTGTACCCGGCCACCAAATGCGGGCAGACAGTGGCAGTGAAGAAGATGAAGCATTGCAGCAAGAACCAGCTAGCATCCCCGCAGAGCTTCTGGGCCAAGCTAAACCCCACCCGTGAAAAAACCTAATGTGACAGCCTGACATGGAGGCCCCCTGGGTCATTGGCGAGATCTTCATTGCGACCCCTGCGACCTCTGAAGTTACACGTATGATGTGAACCTAGACTTAATGATAAGGTCAGTTTAATTTACTGTATGTTCTCAGTTTTTCCAAAACAATTGGTCAGCAGTTAGTTCACTGTAAAATTTAATCCAGTATTAGAATTCAGTTTTGGTGACATGTGGCTTAATAACAAACAGATGGACATGTTACTCAATATAAGTTCTGATAAGTTTTAGGATCATAGGTAACTGTTAGGGATAGGGGTCAAGTGCTAAGGACTTAATTTAGAGGAGATAGTTAAGGTTTTTTTTAAGAATGGGTGTGTTATATTTTAGGGTGATATTTGGGTTTGGGGGGGGGGGGGGGTTAAAGGTTGAGAATTATATTGGATGATGATTATTTTTTCAGAAAAGGGAGCATTAAGTGTTAGAGAGGCGCATTAGTATAGGGGATATTTTAATAAATCTTATTGCAGTTTTTTTTTTTTTAAGAAATGTAAACATTTAAAAAAAAATGTAATCTTACATAACTAAACATGCAAACTTATAAAGTACTACTTTGGGCATTACGTGACTACAAAACACATTTTTCTTGGTGGGTTAACAGACGCTATACAGTACAGATAATTAAATGTATAGCCTGGGTTCTATAGAGGAAAAAGGTCTGGAGGTGTTCAAGTAAACACCAGGAAAGTTGGGAAATGCAACATATTCCTGGATTCCTTAACCCATTCCCCCCTTTAAAATACTCCAGGCTTCCCCCAGCATAAAGACCATACATGCCTTCTGGGAGTCTCAAGGTATTAAAAGTCTACATGACTCATGATGTGGACAACAAGCTAATGCTCTTCTCCTAACTTGGAATCAAATTCACTCTCCCTGCCGGACCTATCCTGTATTGTGTTTCAATTAGAAGCTTTCTATCCTTCTTTATTGTGCTCAAAAGCGACTATAAAGACCGACTCACTACACAGCCTTTAGATGGTTTAACAGAAGGTGTACAGTACAATACAGATATTTAAAAGGTCTATCATATGTTTTATAGAGGAATAGAGTCTGGAGGTGTTCAAATATAAAAATTGGTAATGGAGTTAATTAGGCAATAAGTCCCAATCTGAGCAGCTTTGAGGACCTAAACATAGCATCAAACAGCCCTAGCTTTATTTTCACAATCTTACACAACAAAGGCTGCATTCCTATCAGGAGTGGTGAGCGGGCGGACGCCTGACCTCTTTCTGTCATCCAGCTGCAAAGAGACACTGCATGCAGACATCTTTACACCTCAGTCACAGAGAAACCTTTGCTGTATGCACTCCAATTGTCTATCTGGTTAATCTTGCTGGTCTAAAAGTTTCCAATAACAGCAACGTACTCCAACATTGCTAGCAGAAGACAACTTCTACCCTCAGACTGGAATTATTTACTACGTAGGATCATAAAACACGAATTTCACACATAAGGAAACAATTCACGCTTGTGTGTCTTTAGTTAATCAGTAAGGGTATTTCAGCTATATCTAACTGCAGTGCACCAGTGGTCCAGACAGGGCTGATCAATTCTTAAATCTTCTTCCCATCAACCAGTGTTGCACTTGAATGGTTGCTCTTAATTACACCTACCTGTTTAGCTAGATATACACCGCTTTTTGGTGTTGTACTTTAAATTCACTGCTCTTTTTGATACGGTGTATGTTGATTCAAATGTTAATTGGGAAGTGTGCTTACCAGCGTACAATATAATAGTGCTGCTAAAGAATTGTGTCTCTTGATTTAGTTATCGTATATTGCCAAAGTATGTTTGAACCTAGCGTGTCAGCTGGGCCAGATTTACATTTTAGGAGCCTATAGGCATAGAATTTTGAAAAAGACAGCCCAATCCAGCAAAGTGACATCCCCATATAGTCAGCAAAGAGACTGCCCAATTCAGCAAAGAAACAACCCAATCCAGCAAAGAGACATCCCCATATATTCAGGAAGGAGACAGCCCAATCCAGCAAAAAACGTCCCAGGCCAACAGAGACATTCCCATATTTTCAGCAAAGTTCATTAGGATAGTGCGCTCAATAGAGTGTACAGATTTCTGCCAACACTCCAAGTACAAATGAACATACTGTATGCACAGTTGTGTAAGGGAAACCTCTCAGGGACTTTTAAGGCAGAATACAAACAGAATAATTAGATTTAAAAAATATATATATATTTATTAGAAGTACAGATACCATGTAAATGGTATCACATATAACAAACAAACAATGTGTATATACAAAACAAACAATTTCATACATACACAAACTATACCCAAATACGTCAAGATATACCCAAGAAGACTGCTATAAAAATACTCAGTTTGGGAAAGAGTCTTGGATGAATCCTGGCATGTTTCAGAAGATTTTCTTCTTCAATGGAATTAATAGGTATATAGAACTCTAAAATGCAATGTATCAAAATCAGTGTGGAAGTATAAGACAAGTATTACACAATTTGCATACAGTTTGTAGTGCATTTAGTAAAACTGTTACATTAGGCTACTGTGTAAAGAAACTTACTTACAATTGGTAAATACACATACTGTATAGAACAATCCTATCAGGTGGGGCAGGCCGCATGGAGTGAAGGACCTGACCCCTCCCCACTCTAATACCAACTCCTTATACTGGGCCTCTATCATCTGGGACTCTGCTACTGCTTGTGTGTGTGGGCTGCAGCATCTTACCTACAAGGTATTTCCCCCTGCACAACCTAACTACTCTTTGGCTTGTTAACCTTTTATGGCCCTATACCTGGTTTTCTACATCCATTTTTATGAAATTCAGTTGTAGACTTTCAATTGTGCCCTCATTTTTTACACTCTAGTAACATTATGTTTGCAGACTGCATTTCCTCCTATTATGCGGTCATTGGCCTTTAGGGTCCCTGTGGACATTTAGGCCCCATTCACAACTCAGTGTTTTGTAGCTTGAAGCTCCAAAACGCTGAAGAAGAAAAAAAAATCAGCTGCAGCATTTCCACCCTCTGAATACATGCACACCAAGGAAATTGAGCTCCTCAGGCAAAGTATGACTACTCCAAGGTAAGCTATCATCTGCAATTATGTCTCTTTATATAATTACATATTGGGGATGATCTAACAAGAAATTTCAATTTACGGTACAGAAACCAGCTGGGAGGATTCTGCTATTCAAGAAACTCACCAGGAAGCAGTGGAAAACATTGCAGACGAATCAACTCAGGATACAGCTATGCTACCTTCAACTTGGTCATCTGTAACCCCAATTCCTGATGAGGATTTTAGTAACCCTACACCAACCACATGTGTACATGCAACTTATTCACATGCAAGCACACATCCAGCTAGAGGGAGGACAACAGCACCGGATGTCAACAGTATGTTGGACATTCTGTCCACTATGGCTGACCCTATGATGGGAAGCCAGATAGAGATACAGTATGTTTTCCGGTGTCTAGAGGGAATGATGGCTAGAGTTCCCCTTGAATTAAAGGCTACAATGTGGGTAGGTGTAATTAGGTAAATAAACACATTCATGCCATCATCTGACCAAAACCCCTCATTCAGAAATTCTGAAGGACCACCATCATATGGTAGCAGAGGGCAATACAGATGGGGGGAGGGGGTTGCAGAGGACACTGCTATTGGGGGGCGCTACAGAGGGGGGGCAGAAGACACACTACTGTAGGGGGGATACAGAGGACACTGCTATGGGGGGCAGAGAACACTACAGTGGAGGGGGATGGTAGAGGACATTGCTATGGGGGGGCAGAGGACACTACAGTGGAGGAGGATGTCAGAGGAAACTGCTATGGGGGGGAAGAGGGCACTGCAGTGGAGTGAGATGGCAGAGGACACTGCTATAGGGGGCAGAGGGCACTTCAGTGGAGGGGGCAATGGAGTCCACCAGGAAAGGAGAATTACGGTAAGTATTTGAGAGGAAATTTTGAGTTTTCCTGACTGACCGGCAGCATACATAAGGAAGCAGACTCTACACAATAATGCCATAAGTGTATTGATTTAGGACCACAAGGTCACCCTACAGATTACTTTGGGAACCACGTGCTGCGACTTTTGGTCGAGTGAGCAGACACTACCTCCAAAGGAGCTAAGCCCCTGCTTCTGTGAGAGCCTGTTGGATGGCCTGGGCAATCCGTGCCACATTCATCCTACAGTAGATGAGGCACGTTTCTCTGTACTTTCTGGCAAAAGAATGAACAGGCGTTCTGAAGCCTAAAGAAAGTTGTAGCTTTGTAGATATAACTTCACAATATCCAAGGGATTCCTAGAACTGAAGGAAGGCACCGCTGGGAGTCAACTCAGGATTCCCTGTCTACTAGACATGCGCTTTAACCAACTAAGCCACAGCGTGCCCTCTCCCACGTCTAAAGGATGCAAGTTAAAACTCTAAGGTTTTCTTGGCTCCCATGAAAGACTCATGCACCCTTGGAAATTGAGTCAAGCATAGGCAACAGCACTGCTCGATCTGGAAAGAACGTAAGAAAAGTTCTCCATAACCAATGAATCAATCTGTAAGGCTTTTTATGCCAACGTGATGGCCAGGATAAAGGAGAGCTTGACAGAGGCCTTTAACGGAGACAGCCCTAGAACACTCCACTCCAATTCTCGAGGAGGAGTTGAGAACAAGAGGGAGGCTAAATTTGGAAAACCTCTGCTTACTCCGAGGTCTGAGCCTAGCTACTCCCTTGAAGAATTGTTGGACAGGAAAAGATGCCTAGCCCGGGATACACCTGTGAAGGCCGATAAATCTGACACTTGAACTACGAGGGAGCTGACTGATAGAGCCATATCTAAATCCGACTGGAGGAAGTCTAGAATATTTAGAACTTTTAGGTCACTACATGATCTGCCAGCAGCAGACATGTATTTAAATCAACTGTGACCAGATTCTCCCCTAAACTTTGTGTTCATTCTTCTAGTATTCAAGGGAGCGGAGAAGCCTAGGACTTCCAGTCTCGAGAATGATCCATCAGGACATCAGTGTCTGAAAACCTCCACATGTAGAGACCATTCGTTGTTGTCCAATTGGACTCTGGAAAGAAAGTCTGCTAGAATATTTTGGACATAAGCCTCTGAGATGTAGGCTTGATTCTTCTGAGCCCAAGACATATTCCTGTAATAGAGAACAGCCTGTGAGTCCCCCTTGTCTTTTAACGTAGGAGACCGCCATAGTGTTGACTAACCTAAGAGCACTGATGCTTCCTTCGTTATATGGTGAAAGGCCTGTAGGGTACAGAAGGCTGCTCGTAGCCTTAGAATGTTCAACACAATCTTGTGAAATTGACAGTCCTGCCTGCCTTCAGCTATCCCCAGCAGGCAGCAAGCCCCTTCATTCCATATTGCTGGCATCGGACGTGATTGTGAACCAGGAAATGCAGCAATGAAATGGCAATTGAGCCAGTTTTTCCATTGCAGCCACCGAGGGAATCACTCTCATGACTGAGGTTATGTACATGACCTGAATACTGCTTCCTGGCTTCCACTGCTGGAGAACTACCACCTTCTCCAGCTTCAACTTGACCCACAGAACCGTAGACCCCATAGTGCCAATCATTTTAGACACTGAAAGGTGCGCAGGTGGGAAGGAAGACAGGGCCAGAAGTATTCTATTCCAGAACACCAGGATCCAGAGTCAAGGCAATGGTCCCCTTGATTATATTGAACTGAGCCCCGTGGTATGCAAGAGACTGAGTGGGCTCCAGGTGACTCTTCCAGATTCAGCTGCCAGCTGAATTTGAGGAGCATTGAAAAGACCTGAGCTCTGGGCTCCAGCAGCTGCCCTTTGTTTTGGGACACTAGGAGAAGGACATCCACGTAACTGTGCAGGTGTATGCTCCTTGTTTTGATAAAGAGCATAACAGCCAATAAGACCCTTAAAATACACAGGGTGATGTTGAAAGCCTGAATAGCTGGAGATGGTCTTGGCCTACAGCGAACCAAAGGAACTTACGGAGGTCTTCTACAATAGGCACATGAAAGTAAGCATCTTAGGACTATTGGAAACAAGCCAGTCATCTGGCTGGACCCCCTATGAATCAGGGACGATGTTTCCACTTTGAACTTCCCCCTTGCTGAAAATTGTCTCAGGTGCGCAAGGTCCAAAACTGGCCTCCGCAAGCTGTTCCCTTTCATGACAATAAAGACGGGCAAGTACCTGCCCTGAAATCTCTCACATTCAGAGACTGGTACGGCAGCACTTTGCAACAACCAGTGACTTACATACAGCATGTATAAAACAGTAGTGATTTTGCGCTAAAATAAACAAGCACTATAATGAAATTAAGAATAATATGAAAATGCACGAATGACATTAAATATTAAATGAATCATAAAATGCAGTGCATAAAAGTCCAAGTATCAAGCTGCCATTGAAAGCACTGGTGCAGGGTAATCAATATAAATGAATAGACATGGCTAAGTCCATGAATAGTGAAACGGTTACTGTGGCAGTTAAGGTCAAAATCTCTATGGCATCAGCGGGTCTCTAGAATGAGGGGAGTGATGAGTGGGGGAGGTCTAATCCGTAAATGTGCTCACAGAACTCTCACCTCAAAGCACCTTTAAAAAGGCATATGAATAGGATCTGTGTGGGCTCCTCTCCTCCGCTCTCTCTCCAAGCTGGCTGGTTACTTTTCCCAATATCCGACTGGCTTCCTATAACCCTTACTACTGGCCGTCGCTGACGGGTAAAAGACTCGCCAATAATAGGGATGGGATAAAGAAAAAAGCCTCCAATGGTGAAGTAAGTCTAAAGCCCCATACACACGGTCGGACTTTTTTCATCAATTTGGTCCGATCGGACAAGGTTGTTGAAAAATCAGACCGTGTGTATGCACCATCGGACAGTGTTCGTCGGTTTGTCCGTCGGACAAAGTCTTATCTCCTGCTGGAAAGATTTCCCGTCAACCCGGTCCGATCACACCAAATCCGAGCGTGTGTACGCTTGTCCGACGGACAAAGTGCTACGCATGCTCAGAAGAAATTCTGTGACGGAAGCGCTCGGTCAGGTAAAACTACCTTTCCTAATCGACACAGCACATTCGTCACGCTGCAATGTTAAAATGTCTTTAATGCAGCGCATTCTCTTTTTCTTTACAATGCAACAAGAATGACATGTTTTAGCTGCTCCTATTCACCCGCACTTCTCACAAACTTACTTCTTTATTACTTTGCAGCATTTATACACTACATGTTTATTTTTACTCTGAACGGAAAAGAATCTTTGTTATTTTTTTACCATGATTTGTCTTTTTTTTTTTTTTTGGGGAATACATATTTGAATGTTTTTTTTTTTTTTTTTGGAGGGGGGTTGTGTGTCTCAAATTACCAAAAACACATTATTTACATTTGTATTTCTTGCTTAAATTTACTAGGAGGTTGTTTGTTGTTGTTGCCCCTTGTTAATTCTACTTTAGGATTAGTGAAATGTACCAGCCTACTCAAAGAAAAACTGTCATTGTAGCAAAGTAAAACACAATAGTCAATGATTATTTCAAATCAAAAAAACCTTTATTTAGGTCACACCAACAAACCAAAGAGGAACGCAGCCATGGTGAAACTTGGGGAATTTGCAAAGTCTTGGCCCCCCACGGCAACCATCATTGTCCAAGCGTAGAAAATTGGGGGCCTGAGGAGTACGTATATTAAGGGGAGTGCAATCTGGTCGTGAAGTCCAAAGTATCCGGAACTGCAGCAGATGCCATCTAGGTCCCAGGCTCTGGTACTACAAGAGGCTCCATCTTCTCTCACACCAGACTGATTGCAGGTCGTCACTCTCAGGTCTTCCTTCCACGCTTCCTTCCACGCTGTGGCTGTCGTGCTGGTGGGGTGGCAGAAGGAGGAGGAGGAGGAGGAGGAGGCGGAGCATGGTAACTATGGCAAACATGTGTGACTGGGGTCATCTCCCCAGCCCTACCCTTATTTAGGACATGGAGGATGAGCCCCTCACACATGTTGCGTTGCCCCACCTCCATACCCATCATTTTTGTGACAACCACCGAGCCAAAGGTCTCCTCGTCGGCGGGTGTGGCATGTAGGGAGTCTGAAGCCTCTCTGATCATCCGGAGCGCTGACTGTGCCGCATAACCCCCCCTTCTCGCCCTTTTGTACGGAGGGCGGAGGGGAGGGGTTTGGGTGTCAGTCAGGCTCCGAGGCCTAGCCCCCTCTTGGCTGCCACTACCCAGCTGGTGGCTGCCACTAACCCCTGCCTCCTCCTGACTGCCACCTTCCACAGCCACCTCCTGGCTGAGGTCTTCCTGTGTAGGAAAAAGGGGACATAGTTTCAGTTATTTGTTCATCAAACACACACAATTCTCATCTAGTGACTGGTGCAAAATGTTTACAAATAGAAAACCATACAATTCTCAGCCAGCAGTTTAGATTCTGGCCCCAAATGTCTCCCACACCACTGTCTGTTGATATGTCAAACATGTTAGGAACTAAGCAATTGGCGATCCTGAATTAAGTGAACATCATTCATTATTCCCATAAATGGTAACAAAACTACTATACCTGGAACAAGCTGGGCTCTCCACCTCTTCCAGACTGGAAGGCCCAGGTTGCTCCTCGGAAGCCTCATCAGGGGTGGGCTAGTGCGCAAGGAAGCGTGGAAGGAGGAGTTGAGGTTGGCTCCATGTGACACAATAAATGTGGTATAAAGTGCAGATGTCAAGTGAATCATAAAATGCAGTGCATAAAAGTCCAAGTATCAAGCTGCCATTGAAAGCACTGGTGCAGGGTAATCAATATAAATGAATAGACATGGCTAAGTCCATGAATAGTGAAACGGTTACTGTGGCAGTTAAGGTCAAAATCTCTATGGCATCAGCGGGTCTCTAGAATGAGGGGAGTGATGAGTGGGGGAGGTCTAATCCGTAAATGTGCTCACAGAACTCTCACCTCAAAGCACCTTTAAAAAGGCATATGAATAGGATCTGTGTGGGCTCCTCTCCTCCGCTCTCTCTCCAAGCTGGCTGGTTACTTTTCCCAATATCCGACTGGCTTCCTATAACCCTTACTACTGGCCGTCGCTGACGGGTAAAAGACTCGCCTATAATAGGGATGGGATAAAGAAAAAAGCCTCCAATGGTGAAGTAAGTCTAACACTGTGAAGTTTATTGATAAAAACAAAATGAACCCTTACATAAAAGCAAAATACTCTGAGCATAAAAATAGTGATCAAGCGCCAATCTCACAACACTTCCGGTATCACGGGTGCATACGTCCACTTCCGGCCACTCCCTACGCGTTACGTCATACACGTGACTTCGTCATACCCATCAGTGATGGCCAGTAGTAAGGGTTATAGGAAGCCAGTCGGATATTGGGAAAAGTAACCAGCCAGCTTGGAGAGAGAGCGGAGGAGAGGAGCCCACACAGATCCTATTCATATGCCTTTTTAAAGGTGCTTTGAGGTGAGAGTTCTGTGAGCACAGTTACGGATTAGACCTCCCCCACTCATCACTCCCCTCATTCTAGAGACCCGCTGATGCCATAGAGATATTGACCTTAACTGCCACAGTGACTGTTTCACTATTCATGGACATGTCTATTCATTTATATTGATTGCCCTGCACCAGTGCTTTCAATGGCAGCTTGATACTTGGACTTTTATGCACTACCTTTTTTGATTTTATGATTCACTTGATATCTGCACTTTATACCACATTTATTGTGTCACATTGTTTATTATCATTTAATATTTAATGTCATTCGTGCATTTTCATATTATTCTTAATTTCATTACAGTGCTTGTTTATTTTAGCGCAAAATCACTACTGTTTTATATTTCATTTGTGGGTATGTGTATACCATTAGATTTTTCTGCTTTTTATAAGAATTTATATTCTGCACTTATTTAGCACTTTCTAGCTGGCGTTAGACCAGCTATTGCACTTTATATTTATATGCAATTTCAGTTATCACACTGCACACACAGTTGTGAGTTTTAGTGCAACATTTGATTTTTCTTAATAGCGCAAAGGTCACTTTATTATATTTACATAAAGCATGAGTATATGTTTTGTTTATCTCAAAGTGAGATTAATCCATTTAAATTAATCTGAGATGAGGACTTATGATGGACCATGCATGTCCCCCCAAAAAAAACAACACATTTTGATGTCCCAATAGTCTGAGGCCCAAACTCAGTAGCTTCTTGGAGTTCAAGCTTTAGCATACTTCGAGGGGAAATCTGGTCTCCACACCAGCTTTTCCTAAAATCCCGACCTGATCTGTAAAAACGTGCGACCATCGCACGCTCCAAACTTCCGGAGGCGGAGCACTAGTATGTGGTAGAGCAGGGAGGAGGAAGTTACATCTTCCTCCTCTGCTGGGTTCTGTGAATATATGGATGGCAGGCGGTCCCAACAACAAATAACTGTGACAGTGGCAGCCAGCTGGAGGTTGGGATTCAGGAGCCATTTTTTCTTAAGCTTAATAATTTACTTTCTTGTTTGCAGTATTTTTCAGGTAAACAAGCTTTGAAAGGTTATAAGAAAAATTATTTTAAAACGGATCCATGTAAACCTATTACTCCAAATATTTTTGGTATTTTCTGTTACAGTTTTTGATGAACTTAGAGTTTCTGAGATGATTTCTATTCAAGCTTCTAATATTATTATTTCTAATAAAACTGTAAAAAAAATGTACAAGTCAAAAACAGATCAAATTGGAAAAGGTAATTAAATCTAACAAATGCGACTAGTTAACATACCAATGAGACATTGAGAATTTAACAAAGTAAGAAATAAGTATGTAACTTAAGCTGTGACAACTCATTTGTATGCTATATCCCAGAACACTCCAAGAAGGGTAGGAACTCCGCATCCCCTCCGACACCCCAACCGGGATCAAGCTGTGTCCAAGGAGGTGCAGATATCCCCCCCCCCCCCCCTCGAACGAATAGAATTTACTATATAACTTCTGAGAAGCAAGATATAATACTATTAACTTTTCGAGTTGCCCAGACAAAATAAAATTGTAGATTCTAACATGGATACAACATCATGTTCTAACTGGATTAAGCCCAGGAAAAAATCCTATATTTAGTAAGACATACTAATGTAAAAAAACTGTCAATTCCTAGGTAATTCAAGGAAAGATACTCTAGTCAAAAAAAAATATATATATAATAAAAATAATAATAATAATATCCAAAATAAAAATAAAAAGGAAAGACTAAAAACTGAGAAGAGAGAGAAAATAGATAGAAAGAAGAAGAGATGATGCCTTTATGTCCTATAAAAGATCCAAAGATCAGCGATTAATATTGCTATCTGTGCCTGACCTCAGTGAAATACCCAGATACTGAGCCCAGGGATCCCATATGATTTCAAATTGTGTGGTCTTATCCAATAGGGAGCTGACCATTTTCTCTTGTTCCATTATCCATGAAATTTTCCTTTTCATGGACAATACAGATACCGAGGGCTTCTTCCAATCTTTTGCAATGGTTAATTTGGCTCCCGTTAATATAAATAGAATCAGTCTTCTAGTGTTTTTAGGCACGTGCGGCACTAATCCATTGAGCAAGGCAATCGCTGGTGTTTGGGGGACAGCATAACCCGTAACTTTTCTAATAATATGGAAGACCCTATTCCAAAATCCCCGGAGTTTGGGACATTCCCACCAAATATGTATCATAGAGCCCAGTCCTTGGCAACCTCTAAAGCATAGAGGCGAAGTGGAAGGATACATTGCCGCTAATTTTGTAGGAACTAAGTACCATCTTGTAAATATTTTGATGTTAGCCTCAATGAGAGAGGTATTGTAAATGCCTTTGATCAATCGAGAATAGTTCTCATACCAGTCTACCAGTTCCCAGTCAGTATGTAGATCCTTCTCCCAGGCCAGCATGTATGGTAGTTTATCAGAGTTAGACGCTAGAGACTCATAGATCACAGAAATCCCCCCCTTCCGCCCCATGGCTTGTTCACACCAGCTTTCATAAGCTGTAATTCTCAAGGGATTCAATTTATTTTTCCATATGGAGTGTATGAAACTGGAGATCTGATGAAATCTACTCCTTTCCGAAGAAGGGAGCTCCAGTTTTTCCACAAATTGTTTAAAAGGTAGAGGGCCCGTGCAAGATATAAAGTGTCCTAAGCGATATATCCCCTTGTCTAGCCACCATTTGAAGTCATCAATGTCCATGCCATGATTGTACAGGGGATTTCGGAACAAATTAGCCAATGGTTGTAGTTCAGAGACCAGGGAAGGAAGCCTCCTAAGTGAATCCCACATAGAGAGAGATTGAGAGAGAGTTGGAGATAGAATGGGGGGGTCTACTCTTGGGAGGACACCATAATAAATCTTCCAAAGTAAATGTAGGAGCTGCTTGACTTTCAATTTTTATCCAGTCCGGTTGTTCAGTTTTAAGGTATATAGCTGAGAGCTGTGCTAACCGAGCCGCTTGGTAGTACCAAAGAAGGTTTGGTAGGCCTAGCCCCCCTTGTTTGGGAAGATTAAACAGGGTACGGTGTGAAAGGCGTGGTCCTTTTTTATTCCATATAAATTTGGTAAGTTTGCCTTGAAAGGTTTTTAGATGATCCCTTCTGATCGGGATTGGAAGGGATCTAAACAGATATAGGAGTCTAGGTAGGAGACTCATCTTAATTGAATTAATTCTGCCCATCCAGGCTATATTATGTGACTCCCAGTTCCTAAGGTCAGCTTCTAGTTTTTGGTACATTGGGGGATAGTTTGCTTGGTAGAGATTTTCAATCTTGGGAGTAATATTAATTCCCAAATATTTAATGGAGGACATGCTCCAACTGAATTCATATTTCTCCTGTAGTTGATAAACTAAAGGGTCTGGGAGAGACACATTAAGAGCCTGAGATTTAGACATTTTCACCTTAAGACCTGATATTAACCCAAATTTATCGAGCAATGTACATATTTCTGGTAAGAAGGAAGTTGGGGATGTTACAAAAAGCAATAAATCATCTGCAAACAGTGCGCATTTATGAGTTGCTGGACCACAACGGATCCCCTTGATGTTTGGGTCATTACGAATGGCTATCGCCAAAGATTCAATCATTATTGCAAATATCAGGGGAGATAGGGGACATCCCTGACGAGTGCCCCTGGCTATCTCTATGGGGTCAGAGAAAAGTCCCTGAAGTCTGATTCTAGCCTTAGGTGTAGAATATAGGGCTTCCAGTATACCTAAAATATTCGGCCCAAATCCCCAGCGTCTAAGAACCGCAAAGAGATATGGCCATGAAACAGAATCAAAGGCCTTCCGAAGATCCAATGATAATAGCATGCCTTCTTGTTTATGACCTCCCTCCCATTGCGATTGCATAACTGTTATCAGATCCACCGCTCTTCTCACTTGATCAGGACCCTGCCTACCAGGGATAAACCCTACCTGATCTTTATGGATATAAATGCCTATAAAGGACGCTAATCGGTTTGCTAATATTTTGGTCAATATTTTTAGGTCATTATTAATTAGGGAAATAGGTCTGTAGTTCTCTATCTGACTGACATCTTTATCTGGTTTAGGGATTACTGTTATATATGCCATATTGAGTTGGTTACCTAACGGGGTGCCCTTAGTCATGTCATTGAAAAATCTAGTAAGGTATGGAAGTAGTATTTCAGAAAAAGTTTTATAATAGGGTGAGGAAAATCCATCAGGACCCGGTGCTGTACCTCCCTTTAATGTTTTGATAACTTCTGACACCTCCTCTATAGAGAAAGGAGCTTCCATCTCAGCTCTATGAGAGTCCGTCAGTGTTGGTAAATGCAAATTATTCAGAAATTCTCCTACTTTAGTGGGGTTAGAATTTTTATCTGCTTTATATAAATCAGCATAAAATTCCTGGAAAGCCTTCATTATTCGTTGTGGATTCAGGGTAAAGGTGCCATCCTTTTGTTTAATTTTGGGTAGGGCATGAGAACGAAAACTGGGGGACAATTTGTGTGCAAGCATGGGACCAATTCTATCTTTTGTCTGATAAAACTTGGCCCCAGTCCACCTAATAGATTTATCAGCTTTCGCTGTGAGAGCCAAATTTAGAGCCACTCGAGCAGCATCTAGAGTAGAACTAGAAACTTTGGAGGGATCACTTTTATGCAATTTGCTCAGAGAAGTAAAGTCTCTCTCCATTCTTTCTATGTCTCTCATCCTCTCTTTCTTACGTCTTGCTGCAATTTGAATTAGTTTACCCCTAATGGTCACCTTATGTGCAGCCCATAGAGTCTCTGCCGAAACATCTTCCACATCGTTAAGGCGAAAGTATTTCCGCAGAGCCTCCTGTATTTCCGATACCATACCGGGATCTCTTAAAATAGACTGATTGAGAGTCCAATGAGAGGCTTGTTGTCCATGATTATCTTTACCCAAAACCAATAGAACCATGGAATGATCTGACCAGGAAACTTCTAAAATAGATGATGAAATAGCCAATGGAATGTGGTGCGTTGAGAGCAGGATATGATCTATACGGGAATAAGATAAATGTGGGTTTGAGAAGTGTGTAAAATCTCGTGCAGTTGGATTTAGTTCCCTCCAAATGTCCGTTAGTCTCGATTGAAAGATCAATCGTGCAATTTGTACACTAGGTTTCCTAGGACTAATTGATTGAACTTTAAGTGGTTTAGATTTATCTAGACTAGTATCAAAGGCTGTATTAGAGTCACCCCCCATAATTATGACACCTTCCATAAATGGGTCAAGGATGTTGAACATCTGTCGGAAGAACTGTAGCTGTCCTCTATTAGGAGCATAGTACGAAATAAATGTATATATTTTATCCTCAATCATACCTTTAACTAGTAGGAACCTTCCCTCTGGGTCTCTGTGTTCCATTTTAAAGTGAAATTTGCAGTGTTTGGAAAATAGTATTGCCACCCCCTTTGTTTTGTTTTCTGCATTTGCCAAATAAAATGTAAAAACGAGGGGGTAAATTGCTGAGGAAAATGAGTCTCCTGAAGGAGGACCACATCAATACGACGAGTACGATAGACTTGAAAGGCCTTCCTTCTTTTGACTGGGGAATTTAACCCCTGAGTGTTATGAGATATTATGCGTAAGGGAGAACAAGTAGAATTATTATTAGCCATGGAGCAAAAGGGAGAGAGCGATGACCAACCTATATCCACTTCCCTCAGTACATAAAGGAGTAACTAAATACATAATAGGATCATCCCCTACTATAAGGGTCAATATATCCAAGAACATCCTGAAGCAACATCTCATTGACAGGCAGGCTAGGAGAAAAAGGAAGATGGAAAGGAAAGAGAAGAAGAAAAAACAAAAAAAATAAAATATCAGCAGTTTGCTTAATACCATAAGGCCATAACCCGGCTCGGAATGAGGTGAGGGGGAAGACTCCCTCCCCTCATTCATAACAAAAATAATTGCATAGCCCATACAGAGGGCTATATCCCCACCACACAGAGCAGAAAAAAACTAGAGTAGTAGGTGGGAGCGCAATGCATCAGCTCCAGCCAGTGACAGCACATAAAAAAAAAACCCTAGAACATTCAAATGTGCAGAAATCTCAGTAACATCTTTTATATAGCATTCTAAAAGAACAAACTGGGGGAGATAAAGTAAATAGGGGTGAGGCGAAACTGACAAGGTTATTAAGTATCAGGTGCACTCTTGGTATAGAAACATTGTGCAGACCTCTAAACTAAACTCCATCAACTGTCATGTGTGAGAAGAAAAAGTCAGTACAAATTCAAGATTGAAGATCAAACAACATTTTCTGCCTAAGTAACAAGGCAAAGAAAAGAAGATTTAAATACAGGTGTGTTATACGTCCCCACATCAGGGAGGGGAGTTATCCTTGACTTTCTTGTGTTTAGCCTTGTTCCATAGTTGAGAGGTTGGGCTTAGTGGAGATTGGTGTTTAGCAGATCCCTGCTGTGCAGTTGATGTATCCATCTCCGAATCGTGGGTAATGATCTTCAGTTTCAGTAACAGGCGCTCTCCTTCTGGAAAACTGCGGAATGTCTGTTGTTTACCATTATAAGTAAATTTCAGAGCGAATGGAAAGGCCCAGCGATATTTAATGTCCTTCTTGGTGAGGGCTGTCAAAAGGGGTTTCAAGGATCGTCTTTTTTGGATGGTGTTTGGGGAAATGTCAGCAAAAATTTGTATGACTTTCCCTTGGTACTGTATCTGGTCCTGTTGGCGGGAACGTTTCATTACTTCTTCTTTTATTGAGTAAAAGTGCGGTTTTACTATAATATCCCTCGGAGATCCATCTTTCCTGAGAGGGCCTAGGGATCTGTGTGCCCTATCCAACTCCAATTTATGTGCCGGGACCGAAGGTATCAGGGATTTGATAACTTCTTGAACTGCAGCCTGTACGTCAGAAACAGTTTCTGGTATCCCTCTAATCCGAAAATTGTCCCTTCTCAGGCGATTCTCAAGGTCGTCGATCCGAGTCTGGGCTGTGTCAAGCTGTTCTTGCATAAAATGCAACTGGTCAGAATGTTGGTTTGCCCTAGAAATGGTAATATCCAACTTGTGTTCTATATGATCAATCCTGGTTCCCAGATTTTGGAAATCTGCCCTGATTTCCCCTGTGATCCTTTCAGCATTCAGGGTTAAACCTTTATCCAACAATTCAGAAAGTTTAAAAAACAGGTCAGGAACATTGAAGGGAACATCAAGAGCCCGTGCTGCTTGTGTAGAAGCAAAGTCTGGGTGAGTAAGGGATACTGTGTTTTCAGGCAATGAAGTGTTCAGAGAGGTAGCTGCACTCTGTAACTGAGGTAAATATGTGAGGGTCGCAGGGAGAACAACTTGCCTGGCTGCTGTGGAGATTTCAGCTGCAGTCTGTGCACCTGTCTGAGGTAATGCCGCCATTTTAGATATGTCCCACTTTTCAAAAAGCTCAAACTCAGGACCCCGGTTTCCTCTGGAATGTCTTCCCGGCATAAGAAGAAGCCCTGTGATATCTGCTGCCTTCTCCTGTTATTTAGGGAAATCCTGTCAGCCTCTTCCCACTGCTTATTAAAGCTGTATGGCTAGCGCTGTGTGGAGCTCCAGGCTTACACAGCCATCCCGGGAGCCTCCACGCATGCACTCCTCGGGTTCAGGTTTTTTCATACATGAGTCAGGTTCCCCTCTTACTAAGGCCGGCTTCACACTGGGGCGGTGCGGGCGGCGACGGTAAAGCAGCGCTATATTTAGCGCTGCTTTACCGTCGTTTTAGCCGCGGTATGCGGCCGCTAGCAGGGTGGTTTTAACCCCCGCTAGAGGCCGAAAAAGGGTTAAAAAAACCTGCAAAGCGCTGCTGCAGCGGCGCTTTGCCGGCGGTATCCCCGCGGTGTCCCATTGATTTCAATGGGTAGGAGCGGTATAGGAATGGTGAATACACGGCTCCTTCACGGCTCCAAATATGCTGCTAGCAGGACTTTTTTTACGGTCCTGCTAGCGCACCACTCCAGTGTGAAAGCCGTCCGGCTTTCACACTGGATTGAAAGGACCCGCTTTTTTCAGGAGCTACACAGGCGCTATTTTTAGCGCTGTAGCTCCTGAAAAACGCCCCAGTGTGAAAGCACCCTAAATACCAATTCATATGCGTCTTTAAAAAATGCTTAACAATTTTGAACTTACAAAATTCTCATCTCACATCTCATTCGTTTAAAATTGGAGCGGCTACTGAAGTTTCAAGGTTAGGGTTAGATGCTAACATAATAAAGAATGTAGGTAGATGGAAATCTAATAGCAATTTGTTATATATTCATCCTAATCAATTTTTTTGATTCATTGCAGGTAAATGCCGGGTAATATGGATTATTGGACATTACTACGTTTTTTGGGCACAACTAAGAGCTTATACTTATACTAAGAGTTTATACTGGCAATTTAGGTTTGGATCCAAAGAAGTTTAGGGTTTTTTGGAGTGGTAGGAGAGGTATGGTGTGGGCTGTTTTACTTTTGGAAATAGGGAAGCTGCTACAGCGTTTTCCCTCATGAGATGTATTGATTGTACATATTGGGGGAATGATATTGGAAAACGGAAAACATTAGATATCATTTTTGGAATTAGGGACGATTTACACAGGATTCAGTTGTCCTTGCCTCACACTGTTATCTTTTTTTCCGAGGTAGTGCAAAGGCTGAGTTAGCTTTATCCTCCTTCAATGGCAAGTTACTTAAAGTATTAGGCATTTAATCATTCAGACATGTGGAGTTAGAGGGTGGTATAAAGGGTTTGTATAGAAAGGATCCAAATCCATTTATCTGACATTGGGTTAGATATTTTTAACGCAGACTTGAATTCTTGTGTTGAAATGGCCACGGTGCAGGGTTCTGGGGACAGGTGGTTTTAAAGAGGGAGTCCCGCAAATTTTTTTTTTTTAAAAGTCAGCAGCTACAAATACTGCAGCTGCTGACTTTTAAAATAAGGACACTCACCTGTCCCAGGGTCAAGCGATGTCGGCACCCGAGGCCGAACTGTCCCTCGGTCCTCAGATGCTGCCGTCGCCATCTTCGGTATAGGAATCAGGAAATGAAGCCTTGGGCTTCACTTCCCAGTTCCCTACTGCGCACGCGTGAGTCTCGCAGCGCAATGAGAATGGTCCGCGCTGTCTCGTGTGTGTCCCAGCAGACAGCGTGGTGGGACAGGAAGAGGCATAGACTCCTGTGGGAGTCTATGCCCGGAAGTGGGTGCAAATGCGTGTCTTAGACGGGTATCTGCACCCCCCTGAAAGGTGCCAAATGTGACACCAGAGAGGGGGGAGGGTTCTGAAAAGCGGAGGTTCAAGTTTTGTGTGAACCCCTGCTAGTGGCCCAATTAGGGGTTAATTGCGCCCGTGTTGTGCAGGCGCTTCGGCAGTGCTGCCCATTCATTTCAATGGGCAGGGGCGGTGGAGGAGCAGTGTATACACCATCCATTCTGCGCTCCAAAGTTGCTGCTTGCAGCAAAAGAAGCTTGAAAAAAGAAAACAAAAGCAGCCACCACACCTTTGACTAGTAAGCTGCAATATATAAAATTTTTGGTTTTGGTTTTAGATACACTTTAACGATTAGGGAAACATTGTATGAGAGAAACCCTGTGACACATTTACTGTGTAGATAAACATGCATCCCTTTCCTAATGTGTCAATATATGAGGCTAGTGAAAAGCACAATCTCCCATAAGTACACAAACGGAGAATACTAACAAGGTGATGACCCAGGTATAGAAAGCCAGGGTCACATAAAAAGGGGCTCCAAATGGAAAACAAACATCAGCATATGTATAAATCAAAGCTTTATCAATACAAAAATGCAATTTAATCAAAAAGGAGAAATTCAAACCTTCACCACGCCATATGAAAAGACATTCATGACAACGTTGTCAGAAACAACAGTTAAAACAACCAGGGCTTACAGACATTCATCCGATCATACCAAAAGGGGCACTAAAAATGCGCAATCATTTGAGACAAATCAGCTGTCAAGGTGAATCACTGATGGCCAGTGGATATGGCAGTGGCCACAGGGGCAATATTTAACAGGTTGCAGATGTAATCAAGTTCATATGATGTTAGATGGATAGGACAGCACTGAGATGACCTAATGCTGAAAAACAATGTCAAACAATGTGCAGCAAGGGCAGCCGTGGGGGGTAAAGGTGGAAGGAACAAATAGGTGATCACACATAGGGAGGCATATCAGCGCCGCTATACAAGCTCAATTACTGAGTATACATCTGGGAACAGCATCCCATGAACAGTCTCACCTGCGATGCAAACCGCTTTGGATTCCCATGGAATAAGCTGCTCCTTAATGATGATAGACCTTGCTTCACTCCCCAGCAATGAGCCTCAAAGTAGCTGCCAGTGCCAGAGACAAGCTGATGCCAAGTGGTGAATCCTTGGTAGCGCTATATGATCCAAGAGGGACGATACAGAGCGGGAAGTGTGCAAGCTGCATGATTGAGCTGGAGACACCGGGTCACACGATGTGGTGATGCCAATGCATTTCGCTCACTGGGTCATGTGAGCTTCATCAGGACACAAACAGAGAACACTGTAAACAGAGAGAGCTTGGAGCAGAGTGGCTGGCGGTGCAGGCTTGTACCTGTCTGTTGGCAGCTTTATTTTGCTGAGTTGAGCCTGTACTTTGTTTTATCTAATAAATATTGTGGTGACAGTATAAGTCTCTTTTTATGATCAAATCCATCCATCCACCTGGGGTTTTATGGAGCTGTGAAGGAATACAGGAGGATTGCTGCTGCTTCAGCGGCTTTGTTGATAGAGTAATCCAACCAGGAGAAAGAGACGCAAGCCCAGTAATGACTAGTACACAGGCTGAGAAAATCAGGTGAAAAATACTGCTTTCGAGAGCCGATCATGACATGACAAAATTAAAGGGACAAGCATGAAAAATTTTCTCGTAAGATAACAAAACGAAAGATTTTTATGCAATCCGTACAGTACTCATCTGTTAAAAAATCAAGTGTCCAAGACCGCACATGCTTGGAAACAAAAGAATGCATGACAATACAATACAAGTAAAACATTGTAACTGGGAAGTTGTATTATATCTTACGAGAATTTTTGTAAGACTAGTAATTCTACAGTGACTTCCAAAAGTATTCACCCCCTTGGCTTTTTACCTATTTTGTTACATTACATCCTTTAGTTCAATGTTTTTTTAATATGAATTATATGTGATAGATCAGAACACAATAGTCTAAGTTGGTGAAGTAAAATTAGAAAAATATATACATAAAACTATTTTTCAGAAATAAAAAAAAAACGGATAATTGCCATGTGCGTATGTATTCACCCCCTTTGTTATGAAACCCATAAAAAGCTCTGGTGCAACCAATTACCTTCAGAAGTCACATAATTTATGAGATAATGTCCACATGTGTGCAATATAAGTCTCACATGATCTGTCATTACATATACACACACCTTTTTGAAAGGCCCCAGAGGCTGCAACACCTAACCAAGAAGCACCACTAACCAAACACTGCTCTGAAGACCAAGGAACTCTCCAAACAAGTAAGGGACAATGTTGTTGAGAAGTACAGGGTTAGTGTATATAAAAAAATTCAAATCTTTGATGATCCCTAGAAGCACCATCAAATCTATCAAAAGCAAATGGAAAGAACATGGCACAACAGCAAACCTGCCAAGAGACGGCCTCACCAAAACTCACAGACCGGGCAAGAAGGGCATTAATCAGAGAGGCAGCACAGATACCTAAGGTAACCCTGGAGGAGCTGCAGAGTTCCACAGCAGAGACTGGAGTATCTGTACATAGGACGTCAATAAGCCGTACACTCCATAGAGTTGGGCTTAATGGCAGAGTGGCCAGAAGAAAGACATTACTTTCAGCAAAAAAATTAATTGCACAATTTAAGTTTGCGAAAAGGCATGTGGGAGACTCCCAAAATGGATGGAGGAAGGTGCTCTGGTCTGATGAGACTAAAATGTAACTTTTTGGCCATCAAAGAAAAGGCTATGTCTGGTGCAAACCCAACACATCACATCACCCAAAGAACATCATCCCCATAGTGAAACGTGGTGGTGGCAGCATCATGCTGTGGGGATGTTTTTCAGCAGTCGGAACTGGGAAACTGGTCAGAGTTGAGGGAAAGATGGATGGTGCTAAATACAGCATATTTTTGAGTAAAACCTGTGCCACTGTGTGTGTGATTTGAGGCTAGGACGGAGGTTCACCTTCCAGCAGGACAATGACCCCAAACACACTGCTAAAGCAGCACTTAAGTGGTTTAAGGGGAAACATGTAAATGTGTTGGAATGGCCTAGTCAAAGCCAGACCTCAATCCAATAGAAAATCTGTGGTCAGACTTAAAGATTGCTGCTGAACTTGAAGGAGTTGGAGCATTTTTGCAAGGAGGAATGGGCTAAAATCCCTGTGGTAATATGTGGCAAGCTCATAGAGACTTATCCAAAGCGACCTTGAGTTGTGATAGCCGCAAAAGGTGGCTCTACAAAGTATTGACTTTAGGGGGTGAATAGTTATGCACATTGAATTTTCTGTTATTTTGTCCTATTTGTTGTTTGCTTCACAATAAAAAAAAATAAAAAAAATCTTCAAAATTGTGGGCATGTTAAATGATGCAAATCCTCAAACAATCCATGTTAATTCCAGGTTGTGAGGCAACAAAACACGAAAATGCCAAGGGGGGTGAATACTTTTGCAAGGCTCTGTATTGTTTTTGATATGAGACTAGCATGCATAAAAAAAATTAAAAATTCAATCATTTGTACGATATTCTCATTGTGTATACCAGGCTTTAGTCTAGTCTGTAAAAACATATGCTGATTTTTTTGGTGAGTGAGATTCCAAATGACTGATATATGGGTAATTGAATTTACTGTTAATTGAAGATGCACTGGGTGCTTTCTGGGATCAGTGATTGTATCTGAATGTCGTTTTTTACAGTTTTTCAAGTTTTTGTTTACACAATACTGTAGAGGGGACTTTATGTTGTTTTTTTCAATTTATGAATACATATTTTTGAACATAAGGCCCCTTACACACGGGACAGGCTCCATTGGAGTCCGCCTGGTCAGCATGGAATCTGTCCATTGATACTAGCCTAAATACTATTAAGAAATAACATGTAAATTGGAAGTTTTGTACTGAATATTAGGGGAATGGAGTTGCTAAACTCTGATGATATCCTATCTACTAAAAGTTAAGTATTACTAAAAAAAAATTTTTTATATATATATTTCAGATTACATCTGATGCCACACGGCAAACATAATCTTCACCTGAGATATGCTGAAGAGTTTAACAGTTTAGTTGAACAATTCCTGCTCTCATCATGATATTTTCAGAAGGACCGGTGTTCGATGATCAGTGATTGCCTATCTTTGTAACGGAAAATAATTATCCACAAATAGACTGAATTTAAGACAAGGAAAAAAAATCAACTTGTTTTCTTAGCAGTCCTTCATAGTAGCTTTTAATTGTTAAATTATGCATTTTCTTTTATAAGACTTTAAGGAAAACCTGTGTTTTGCTTTAACCCCTGCCTCCCAGCATATTGTAATATGATGGCCAAGCAAGAGCCCGGTTATCCTGGGAGGACGTCATATAACATCCTCCCAGGATCGCGCCTCACATGTGCCCCACAGGCTGCGCTCCACGCAATCTGTCACCCACTGTGTCCACTGGAAACAGCCGATGACAGATCACAGTACCAGCCTGCTGCCAGTAGCATTTGAGCGCTGTCCCGAATCACAGCAGATCACATGACAATCGTACACAATAAAAGGCTTTGATTCATGCCTTTCATTGTGTACTATTGCGATGAGCTCTGTGATTGGTCTCAGTGATCATATGGCACAGACAGGGCCAATCACAGCTTATCTGTACCCTGTGATTAGCTTTGGCCAATCACAGCTAATCACAATAGTAAACACTGAATAAATATGTGTTTCTATTTAGAAAAAATGGTTGCTTATAACTCTAAAATGTACAGTTACAAGCAATTAAAAAAAATAAAAAATCCTGATCCCCTTCCCAGAGTAGTACACTGCATTGCTCTAGTCCAATGTATGTATAAAAAATATATATATATATTTTTCAAATATTATAAAAAGTTAAAATAAATTACCATCTTCAGTAGCAAATACTTATACACACTCATAAAAACATATTTTAAAGCAACGCTTTAGATATAACAGATACTGTGCAAATAAATTGCAATATGGAACAGCAAATAAAGTGCAAAAAGTGCAATATGAAACAATAAACTATGAGGTGCAATATGAAACCACAAAATAATTAAACCTGCATGTTACAAAAAATAAAGTGCAATATGAAACAGCAAACGATAAAGTGCAAATAAGACAATCAACACTTATGTGTGCATGTTGAAATTATTTCTCAAAGAGTAAAAATAACAACTTTAAAATAAGTATGCAAACAAATAAAGTGCAAATGTCCTTGTATCATACATGAGGTAAAAAAGAAAGTATATAGTTCGTAGTGGATAGAAAACAATTGGCATATGTTTTTCCAGCTCAAGTGCAGAGAGATCCACCACTGGCTAAGAATGATCATCACGCCTCTTACCAGAGAAGGTGAGCCAAGGATTATAATGGGCAAAAGCGTATTGAACATCACTCCACAATCAATACCAATATGATACCAAGAAAAAATACAAATCTCCATCGTGAAGTCTTTAACCGCTTCAATACAGGGCTTTTAAACACCCTTCCTTACCAGAGCACTTTTTGCGATTCGGCACTGCGTCGCTTTAACTAACAATTGCGCGGTCGTGCGACGTTACACCCAAACAAAATTGACGTCCTTTTTTTCCCATAAATAGAGCTTGCTTTTGGTGGTATTTGATCGCCCCTGCGGTTTTTATTTTTTGCGCTATAAACAAAAGAAGAGCGACAATTTTGAAAAAAAACACAATATTTTTTACTTTTTGCTATAATAAATATCCCATTTTTTTAAAAAAAAACAATTTTTTTCCTCAGTTTAGGCCGATACGTATTCTTATACATATTTTTGGTAAAAAAAATCGCAATAAGCGTATATTGATCGGTTTGCGCAAAAGTTATAGCGTCTACAAAATAGGGGATAGATTTATTGAATTTTTTTTTTTTTTTTTTTTTTTACTAGTAATGGCGGCGATTTGCGATTTTTTTTTTTTTTCGTGACTGCGACATTGCGGCGGACACTTCGGACACTTTTAACACATTTTTGGAACCATTCACATTTACACAGCGATCGTTGCTATAAAATTGCAATGATTACTGTGTAAATGTGACTGTCAGGGAAGGGGTTAACACTAGAGGGCGCTGGAGGGGTTAATGTGTGTCCCTAATAGGAGTGATTCTAACTGTAGGGGGAGGGGACTTAAGGGGAGGAGACCGATCATGTGATCCTCTGTACTGGGATCACATGATCGGTCTCCTCCCCGCTGACAGGACGTGGAGCTGTGTGTTTACACACACAGCTCCACGGTCCCGCCCGGTCCCGTTGTTTTAACGGGCAATCGCGGGTGCCCGGCGGACATCGCGGCCGCCGGGCACTCGCACCGGGTCCCGAGCGATGCCGCGGGAGCGCGCCGCCGGCGGCGCGCGCGCCCCCCAGGCGGCCGGGAATCCGAGGACGTCATATGACGCCCACCCAGGATGGTAGATCCACCTTGTGGGCGTCATATGACTATGGGCGGGTATTGAAGTGGTTAATAAACATCAGGATTTATTGCAAGCTTACAGGGTTCACTGGTTGTGCTCAATGGTTGTTGCAGACAGACGCCATGAGAGGCCACGTCCCTATGCATTTTGTCAGCAGTGACTTCTTCTGGGGGGATGGGCCATACACACAGCATCCCTCCGTCTCACTATAAACATACTCATGTATATATGTTGGACCGAATAAACATTCATTCTCCATTAGAGTTAAAGTGTTTGTTAACACAAAAAAAATAAATCCTGTTCCCTTAACACATGTTATACAGCACAGTGCTTGTGCTGTGTCATTTGGCCCCCTGTATCACCTGAAATACCTGGCTGATCCTGACAGTTTCTACCCTCCCCCCTCTGTGCTGACTCCAATATATCAGGGCTGCAGAGCCAGCGTACGTGTCTACGTCTTTCGCAGCCTGCTCTGTGTGCTCTCCCCCCTCGAAGTGAAAAAGTGCAGCGCTCACATGAAGACTCTCAGATATTGCTGAGAGAAAGTTATACAAAAAATAATAAGTGCAGAACCTGTGACATTGATTCTGTGACACAAAAAAACTGTGTTTTAAATGACCAAAATAATATAAAGAAAAATTTCATAAAGATCAACTCCGTAAGAATTGTCCTTCAAAATAGGAGAAATATAAGTCCCAATCCTATTAATAAAAATCTTATAAATTGGTGATGGTGATCTAAACGGTGAAATAATATATGCAGTCTGATGTGTGACTTTTAGTCTCCCCCTCCCCTCTCTGTCAGCTCTCAGATCCTCAACTACTGCTCTAAAAAAAATGTTTTTATTTTCTATAGGTCCCTCTGATGTAGAATAGTAAGCTCCCCAGTGCATGTCATTTCTAAAAATATGCGGTATAATAGCTTACTTCAGAGCGCCATTTGGTGCTCATGTGACTGCCCACTGATCTCCTCCCCTCCTCTCCTCTTCTCGGCTGATGTCAGTGGGGGTTTCCCAGCACCTCCCCCTGCAGCTATCACATTGGGACAGGAGACCAGCAGGTAGTCAGCTGAGCATCGGACGGAAGCTTTCATACAGCAAATTTTTAAAAATGACATGCACTGTGGAGCTTACTGTTATATAACAGGGGGGAACATTTTTGCAAATATAAAGAAAGGAGTAACCAATCATAGTGTCCCAAAACACTATCTTTGACATCATAATATAAACCCTAAAGGCACTCAATTCCTTATCATAGACAATTATATATCTCCATGGAGGGGGGGGTCATAGTATAAGGGGTGTTTCACGGTTAGAAACTTTTTGGATATACAAACCTAAATTTTACTGGCCACAGGGCATGAATGTTGACTGGGACATTAATGCTTTTATTATTAGAGCCTACATTTTTTACATTTTTGCATTGTTGTTTTCTTTGTTAGATTATGGACAGCTGGAAAGATAGATTGAGTGACCCTAAAGTATGTGGCACCTCATCCCTATTAAATTGGTAATGGCAACAACAGGGTGATTGGGATTATAGCAGTGCCCAAAACAAAGAAAAATGCATAAATATTATAAAATAGAAATGTTATTCCGTAAAACATCAACACATATAGGGTTTATTAAAATTATTAGCAGAACATATGACAAACTGTTTTGCTGGTCACTAATATTCGTATACATGGAGTGGTCAATACTAGATGTCATATCCCAAAAAAGGGATATGACATCTAGTATTAACCACTCCATGTATACGGATATTAGTGATATTAACAGCAAGAAGTGTTATCATAATGGGGGATTTTAATAATCCAGACATAGACTGGGAGGAGGGAATCACGCATTCATCTAAGGCTCGGCAGTTCCTAAATGTTTTGCAGGACAATTTAATGGGTCAGATGGTAGACGCACCAACTAGAAAAAGGGCGTTACTAGATCTACTGATTACCAGACCTTATCACGGATGTGGAAATACCGGGCAATTTAGGAAATAGTGATCACAGGCCAATTGGCTTCAGTATAAATCACACAAATAGGAAACACAAGGGAAACACAATTTCAAAAGAGCAAATTTCCCTAAACTACGAACCTTGCTAGAAGATATAAATTGGGATAAAATCTTAGAAACAAAGAACATGGAGGAGAGATGGGTTTGCTTTAAGAGCAAATTAAATAAGGACATTAGCCAGTGTGTCCCATTGGGAAATACATTTAAAGAGCGAACAAAAGTCCTGTATGGCTTAACTCTAATGTAAAAATGCATATAAAAGCAAAGGAGAAGGCCTTCAAAAAAATACAAGGCTGAGGGATCATCATCAGCATTCAGACTTTACAAAGAATGCAACAAGATATGTAAGGGTGAAAGAAATATAAGGGTGCAATCAGTCTTCATGAGGGAATCAGGGGGCTTCAGTAACCAAAACTGCAGTGTTTGTCCTCATGACACATCACAGGAAGCACCCTCGTGGCTAAAAGGACAGAATTAGAAATAGACTTGGGAACCTTAACATTAATAAATCACGGGGACCAGATAGCTTGCACCCGAGGGTACTTAGAGAATGCAGTCAAGTAATTGCCAGACCGTTGTTCCTAATTTTTACTGATAGCCTACTGATTGGAACGGTACCAGCTGATTGGAGAAAAGCCAATGTAGCACCAATATTTTAAAAAGTGCCAAAATACATCCCTGTGAATTACAGACCAGTTAGCCTAACATCAATAGTATGCAAGCTCTTGGAGCGGATGATAACAAGATTACAAGATTTTAGTAATGAAAACTGTTGAAATCAATGGGGCAGCGTGGCTATACCGCCGGAAAAGCGCCGCTGCAGCGGCGCTTTGCGGGCAGTTTTAACCCTTTTTCGGCCGCTAGCGGGGGTGAAAACCGCCCCGCTATCGGCCGAATAGCGCCGCTAAAACGATGGTAAAGCAGCGCTAAATATAGTGCTGCTTTACCGCCGCCGCTGCTCCCGCCCCAGTGTGAAAGGGGCCTTAGGGATACAGGTCTGGGAATGTTTATTCTTTTAGGGCCAGTTCACACCAGATGCAGTTCCGTGCACTTTTTTTTCTGCACTAAAAATGCATGCACAGTGTTTTCCATGTATTCCAATGGCTCTAGTTCACACCAACACAGTCAGTTCCAGTCAGTTTCCAGTCAGTTCTTGCACCGGAAACCGATTGGAATTGACTGCACTGGTGTGAACTAGAGCCATTGGAATAAATGGAAAACACTGTGCGTGCATTTTTAGGGCCAGTTCACACCACAAAAATGCACCCATACGTTCCGGATCAGTTTTTGCTTACAGTTCACACCACACGCAGTTCCAGTGCAGTTCAAATGCATTTTTGATACAATTTGCTAGGTTCCAGCACAGTTCTGTGCAGAAAAAAATGCAGCACGGTCTAATTTTTTTCTGCACTTGAAACTGACTGCACTGGTGTGAACTAGAGCCATTGAAATACATGGAAAACACTGCATCCATTTTTAATGCAGAAGAAAAGCGCACAGAACTGCATCTACTGTAAACTAGCACTTGATTCACATCTATGCATGTTGCTTTTGAGTGTTTTTGCGGTGCTTGCCGTGTTTTTGGACACGCGTTTTTACCGCGATTTTGCTGCGTTTTGCGTTTTTTTTTTTTCACACTGTCGTTGCTTACCAGCTATATACAGTATAAATAAAATAAAAAATAAAATGAAAAAAAAAACGCAAGACGCTAATCGCTGCAAAATCGCGGTAAAAACGCAGTAAAAACAGGATACTTGCAATGTGGGTCCATTGACTTCTATTACATGCAAAACGCTGCATTTTGCATGAAAAAAGTCTCTGACCGTTACCAAAAAATGTGAACATGTTCCATAGGAACCCATGTTAAAAAATTTCCCTGCATTTCTTCAAAATGCAAAATGCATCAAAAAACGCATTAGTGTGAATCAAGCCTTAATCAAGAATCTCCTTAACCATTTTAGCCCATTCTGACACTTGAATCTAAAAAATGTTTGCTAGAAAATTACTTAGAACCCTGAAATATTATATATTTTTTAAGCAGAGGCCCTAGAGAATAAAATGGTGGGTGCTGCAATTTTTATGTCACATGGTATTTGCGCAGCAGTTTTTCAAAAGCAATTTTTGGTGAAAAATCTCTTCAGGCGCCGGTCGTATTTCCGATAATGGTGGTCATCGCGGCGGATTCGCCGCGAGATCACCGATATCGGCGGCGGGAGAGGTGCCCCCTCCCCCTCCAGCCGCTCTCCCGCGCCTTCCACCGCTTACCGGAGCTGTCGGCAGCAGCGGAGGCGATCGGGTCCTATCCGTGGCTGGGTATAGAGACGAGTGAGGCTAAGATGGCCCCCACCCGTCTCTATACCATAGCAGGGCGGAAGCAACGTCAAAACATCACTTCCGCCCATACGTCTTAAAGGCACATTTTTCAAATGTCATTTTTTTAAATGACTTTTTTTTTGCATTTAAGTCCAAATATGACATTTGAGGACGTTTTGACCCCCCAGATCTCATATTTAACCACTTCAGCCCCGGACCAATTGCCAGCCAAAGGACCAGGCCCCTTTTTGCGATTCGGCACTGCGTCGCTTTAACTGACAATTGGCCGTGCGACGTGGCTCCCAAACAAAATTGGCGTCCTTTTTTTCCCACAAATAGAGCTTTCTTTTGGTGGTATTTGATCGCCCCTTCGGTTTTTATTTTTTGCGCTATAAACAAAAATAGAGTGACAATTTTGAAAACAATGCAATATTTTTTGCTTTTTGCTATAAGAAATATCTCCAAAAAATATATAAAAAAACATTTTTTTCCTCAGTTTAGGCCGATACGTATTCTTCTAGATATTTTTGGTAAAAAAATCGCAATTAGCGATTATTGATTGGTTTGCGCAAAAGTTATAGCGTTTACAAAATAGGGGATAGTTTTATAGCATTTTTAATAATATTTTTTTTACTAGTAATGGCGGCGATCAGCGATTTTTATTGTGACTGCGACATTATGGCGGACACATCGGACATTTTTGACACATTTTTGACACATTTTTGGGACCATTGTTATTTATACAGCAATCAATGCTATTTAAATGCATTGATTCCTGTATAAATGACACTGGCAGTGAAAGAGTTAACCACTAGGGGAGGGGAGGGGTTATGGGCTGTGACGTGTGTGTGTTTTTTACATTAGGGGGCGGGGCTGACATCTGACGTCATTGATCGGCTTTCCCGATGACCGGGAACAGCCGATCAATGACAGGCAGTGTAGGAAGCGCTTTGTTTACACAGACCTCTCTTCTTCAGCTCTGTGACCCGATCGCGGGACACCAGCGGCGATCGGGTCCGCTGGTCCCGTGGCCGGGGTCACGGAGCTCCTGACCGGGTCCCGAGCGCGCCGCTGGCGGCGCGCGACCCACGAGCAGGCAATTAAAGGGCCACGTATATGTGACAGACCTAGCCGGGACACAGCCTTTTTGAGAGGACTAAATGCGAGCCTCCTGCCAACCGATTATGGGCCCTGGATTTTAAGGGGCACAGGGTGAAGGAGAACCCCAGTCAGATTCAATGCTGTATATATGTGTATATATAATGTGTGTGGTCTCATGCTGTTGGGACATACACTCTCAGATGCTAGTGTCATGAACTCAAGATGTTAATTGAGAGAGCTGATCACATTGTCCTCTGCAGGAGACGGTCCGTCTGTTACTGGTGGTCTACTGCTATTGTGATGAAATGTCTTGTGGTGGTAATTATGATAATTTAAAATCAATCCATGTTGGCACTAAGTAAGTCTCGTCTTGTTTGGTGCTTGGGAGCGGTTGGAATATCTGATATCTATATCCAGACTGGAAGGAAGTTATATATGACGAACGCACTCAAGAGGAGTGTAGGGACGTTCCGTCACATTGTTGGCAAGCAGTGGGATTGTGCTTCCTGCAGTCTGGGACATCCAAACCTCCACCGGGATCCAAGATCAGGATAGCAGACTTCGGTCACCCCAGCGGAGATATGGACCTGGCATCAGAGTTCCCGGGGCTGCTGCGGATCATCCTTGCAGCATACACAAGGACTGTGTCTGAGGAGGAACACCTGGAGCTCAGGCAGCAGATTCGGGTGGAGCTCTGGATTGGAGCCCTCCAGCTCGCTGGTATAAAACAGGGCAAGTGCTTTCCAACCCAAGAGCAACGGGCCAGTGACCAACGGGCATTGCGGATGGCATTCCTGGGAGAGCAGCCCCAGGAGCAATGGGTGACTGAGTTGGACAGGCTGGTCCAGCAGGAGATAGAGCTGGACAATCATTATCGGGCTCTGCAATGGCACGCAGAGCAGGGATATTTAGGGGAGACAACAGAATGCTCTCTGGAGGGATATGACTTTGGAGGCCCTGGATTGCTGTGGGAGAGCCTTACAGATCATTTTGTGTTTGGCGATGAAGGGGAACCTACCCTTGAGGACCTGGGAGAATATAGAGAGGCTATGCTCGATTTGCAGGGGTCTCAGAGCTTAAACCAGATCTGGGCCATTTGCTAAGGAAGGAACAGCATCTGGAAAGGGCATACAGGAAACTGCTAGAACATGTTCAGCAGCATGCCAGAGAATCGGCAGTGGAAACTCTGGAGATTGTCGCCCCCAAACCTGAAGTGCTGACAACAGGGCAGAACTCTGCTAACTTCTGCCCAGCACCAACAGTGGCTTCGCCCTTCTTGAGAGAAGAGGTAGTCGGCCTTTCTCCCACAACACTGACAGGGACATGTGATTTTCTGCCAGCAGCACCTATGGAGTTACAACAAACTTCTCCAGCTGAAGATCTGGTAACTGAACAGAGGGTCCAAGACCTCTGTCCCACACCTGTGGCAGTTCTGGAGGCCCAGGGTGAGGAGGTGGTGGTCACTCCCGAGCAGCAGCTCAGGACCCAAGGGGAGAATGCAATCTGCACTTCACAACCGCAGCTTGATCTGGTGTCAGTGGATGGGCCTGTGGTCTCCACTAACAGAAAACCAGCAGAAGTGCTGGCAACCGGGCAGAGTGCTACCAACCTCTGCCCAGCACCGGTAACAGCTGCGGAGTTCCAGGGAGCTGGGGCAGTCGGCCTCTCTCCCCAACAGTTAGCTGGAGCAGATGATGTAGGGAAGCTCCTACGCCCAGCTGAACTGCTGGCAACGGAACAGAGCGCTGCTGGCCTCTGCCCTCAACTGACACAGGACAGATTTCCTTTAAAGGTGGATGGGAATTCAGTCTCCACCTGTATACCCCAGGGATGCTGGGCAGTAGGCCCATATGCCCAACAGCATGACAGACTGAGCCCAGTCACCCTGTCTTCTCTCCAGGGGCTGAAAAGACTCCAGGGAGAAGGGCCAGTCCAGGCCTCTCCCCAGCGGCAGATATGTTCTTTGAGAGTAGCAGAGGTTGGCTGGGTGAGTGCTCTGTTTGAAACAATTTGTTTGGGATACTGTGTGGGTACAGGCATTAGAGGACTGGAACTATGGACTAACTTCGGAGTCAACCCGTCTGGGGTCTCCTCCTGTGTTAGTCTCCTGCCGAAAGGGGAGAAATGTGACAGACCTAGCCGGGACACAGGCTTTTTGAGAGGACTAAATGCGAGCCTCCTGCCAACCGATTATGGGCCCTGGATTTTAAGGGGCACAGGGTGAAGGAGAACCCCAGTCAGATTCAATGCTGTATATATGTGTATATATAATGTGTGTGGTCTCATGCTGTTGGGACATACACTCTCAGATGCTAGTGTCATGAACTCAAGATGTTAATTGAGAGAGCTGATCACATTGTCCTCTGCAGGAGACGATCCGTCTGTTACTGGTGGTCTCCTGCTATTGTGATGAAATGTCTTGTGGTGGTAATTATGATAATTTAAAATCAGTCCATGTTGGCACTAAGTAAGTCTCGTCTTGTTTGGTGCTTGGGAGCGGTTGGAATATCTGATATCTATATCCAGACTGGAAGGAAGTTATATATGACGAACGCACTCAAGAGGAGTGTAGGGACGTTCCGTCACAGTATATATACGTGATTTTGCCTGCCCGTGCCATTCTGACGCAGTATATCTGCGTGAGGCGGTCGGGAAGCGGTTAAGAGGACCTGTCATGCTTTTTTTCTATTACAAGGGATTTTTACATTCCTTGTAATAGGAATAAAAGTGAGCCATTTTTTTTTTTTTTTAAAACAGTGTAAAAATAAATAAAATCAAGAAAAATAAATAAGAAAAAAAAATATATTTTTTTTAAAGCACCCCGTCCCGACAGGTGCAGAAGAGAACGCATACGTGAGTAGCACCCGCATATAAAAATGGTGGTCAAACCACACATGTGAGGTATCGCCGCAATCGGTAGAGTGAGAGCAATAATTATAGCCGTAGACCTCCTCTGTAACGCAAAACATGCAACCTGTAGAATTATTTAAACGTCGCCTATGGAGATTTTTGAGGGTAAAAGTTTGATGTCATTCCACGAGCGGGCGCAATTTTGAAGCGTGACATGTTGGGTATTAATTTATTCGGCGTAACATTATCTTTCACAATATATAAAAAAATTGGACTAACTTTACTGTTGTCTTATTTTTTTATTAAAAAAAGTAAATTTTTTCCAAAAAAAGTGCGCTTGTAAGACCGCTGCGCAAATACGGTGTGAAAAAAAGTATTGCAACAACCGCCATTTTATTCTCTAGGGTGTTAGAAAAAAAACAATATATATAATGTTTGGGGGTTCTAAGTAATTTTTTAGCAAAAAAAAACTATTTTAAACATGTAAACACCTAAAATCCAAAACGAGGCTGGTCTTAAAGTGGTTAAAGTGGTTGTAAACTCCCATCGATTATTTGTACCTATAGGTAAGTCTATAATAAAGCTTACCTATAGGTAGTGTAAATATCTCCTAAACGTGCATTGTTTAGGAGATATTTACTGTATATGCAGCCGATGATGTTATTGGCGCATGCGCTCTAAAAAGGAACGACCACCCGTGACATTCCTTCGGAGATCTGTGCCGTGATCGGCGGCTCCCGTCGGAGTGACGTCACACGGTTCTGGCCAGTCACACAGCCAGAGTTCGCAGACCTGGAAGGAAGACGGGTGAAGATGGATGCAGCCTCCAGATGTGACAACGCATCTGTGGAGGGCTTCGTTTGCAGGTAAGTTTCACATATGCGATGCATACTAGCACATTATGCCTTTACTTTGAATGTCAGAATTTTTTTCAAAAGGCAGTGGTTTACTTCCTCTTTAATGCACAAAAACACAATATGATACTCAGTTGTAGGGATGGGCCGAACACCCCTGGTTTGGTTCGCACCAGAACACCTCGAACAGGCAAAAGGTTCTAGCGAACATGGGACACGAACATGAAAAATCAAAAGTCCTAATTTTAAAGGCTTATATGCAAGTTATTGCCATAAAAAGTGTATGGGGACCCGGGTACTGCCCATAGGGGAGATGTACAGGTCCATATTACAGAATACAGCAAAATTGTTTGTAGAGCCTTTGGGGCAGCCCTCATCGACAAGGACACCTTTGCATACCCTAATATGCCCTTCCCTAGGACACCAACCTTTTACTCTGTCCCTTAAACTTAAAAAATTTAGAGCAGCCAACTGGTCACCCCATTGTCTCAGGAGTGGGTTCTTTAACTGAACCAGCTAGTCAGTTTGTGGACTTCTGTTTGATACCCCATGTTAGGTGCCTCTCTTCTTATACTTCATTATATTCCAGCATCTCCATAAGCAGGGCACCGGAGTGGTGAAAAGCTTTCTTAATGAACAGGATCAGTCCACATGACCCTTAAACATGTAGATTATTCAACCTATAAAATATATTCCTAGTTGGAATTATTTTACTTTCCTGAAAACCCACTACCTTCAGGTGCAGGGTATAGCCACAAGATGTGTTGTGCATCTTCATGCACCAATCTATACCTGGGGGCTGGGAGAGAGGATTATTTACCAATGAAGTTCTGTCTCTGTTGCTTTCCCAGGTACAGGCAGTCCCCGAGTTACAAACATCCAACTTACATATGGCTCATACCTACAAATGGAGGGAGACAACAGGAAGTGAGAGAAAATCGAACCCTAGGAAGGAAAAATCATGGGAAAAAGGTGTCTCCACTAAAGCTTTATCAACAATACTTGTTTCCCCAACAACCCAACATTTTCAAAATCTAATTGCCACAGGGACAGAAAGTGAGGTGAAATCTTCTGAACAGGGGCACAGACAGCAAAACAAATGTTACAGGGGCGTTAACCCTTCCCTATTCTATCCAAAAGAATTATTTTTTTGGCTGGAGTTACATTTAACCTATCTTATTTGTAACCTGGGGACTATCTTTACAATGCTGGTACAGATATATTGATGATATATTCCTCAAATGGAAAGGCACAGTCAGGGAATTGAATAAACTCATGGTGGAAGTCAGCGACAATGCTTTCAACCTGACTGATCTAAAGTTAGAAAGTTTGTTGAAATTTTATATAGCAATAATGACACATTTGCAGAAATATTTAGTTTTTTTGCTTGCTACCAGACTGCCAGTGTGTTTCCAAAATCCTACTCCTTCCACCTTCTGTAGTATCAGGGCCAGCGATAGCAAAGGGCAGCCAAGGCACCGTCTGAGGGCGCCAGGAGAGGGGGTGCGCCAAAGCCAGTGGCTCAGTCCCCAAGAGATGCTTATTCTAGCGTCAGCAGCCAGCCCTGCTCGCACCTGTACCCAGCACACTGACAAGCAGCACACCACAGCCCCAGCTGGGCGCTGGTAATTTCAGCCGCCCGAGTCCCGGCTCTGCCTCCTGCACTCTTCTTCCTTTGCCAGATGCAGGGCAGATAGCCCTTGGCTAGAAGACGCCACCCCCTCTCCCTTCCGCCGTCAAGGCTGGATCCTGGACAAAAATCCTTCCTCCCACCTGGGCGGTAGCAGAGAGAGAGTCACAAACTCCTCCATTCAGCAGCACACAGAAACTATCGCCGCTGAACTGGAGGGCGTGTGAGATGAAGGGAGTCTGGGGAGGAGACAAGAGGGAGGAGCCTGGAGCCGAAGAGACCAGGGGGAGGGGCCAATTCTGACCATTCTGTGCACCATGCCCGCAGTCTGACCATTCTGTACACCATGCCTGCAGTCTCTGTTAATTTTGTGCACCATGCCCACAGCCTCGGACCATTCTGTGCACCATGCCTGCAGTCTCTGACCATTCTGTGCACCATGCCCACAGTCTGATCATTCTGTGCACCATGCCTGCAGTCTCTGACCATTTTGTGCACCATGCCCACAGTCTCTGACCATTCTGTGTGCCATGCTCGCAGTCTCTGACCATTCTGTGTGGGCATGAGAACAGTTGGTGGGGGGCACCAAAATGCACCTTTGCCTAAGTAGACAAAAATCCTTGCAACTGTCCTGTGTAGTTAGGTAATGTAGGTCATTTATATTTTTTGATGTATGTTTGCCCAGGCTTAGAGAAACAGACAGACAGAGAGAGAGAAAAAGAGAGCGAGAGAAACAGAGAGCCAGAGGGAGAGAGACAGAAAGAGAGACCCTTTATAGCTGACAGACTTATCCTGTAACAAGAATCAAAATGGACTTAAAGATTAGGCAATGTAATGCCGCGTACACACGAAGGGACTATCCCGCGGGATTGTCCACTGGACTCGAGTCCCCCGGACAATCCCCTCGTGTTTGGGCCTTCGACTGACTTTTTTTCCCAAAAGTCCGGCGGACTAGGTTTTAAGTTTTGTTTTAAAATTATCCGCTGGACTTGGCAGTCCGGCGGACAATACGGCCGTCTGTAGTATGGTCCGGCGGACCAAAAAGGACGCATGCTCAGTAGCAAGTATTTTTCTATTTCTAGTCCCGTCGTACGTGCTGTACGTCATCGCGTGAACCGCCGGACTTTTACCGTGATCGCGTGTGGTCAAGTCCGTTCGCTTTCAAAACTGCTTTCGCTTTCAGCTGGAAAGTCCGGCGGTTTGTCCGCTGGACTAGGTCGGGTGGACAAAGTCCCTTCGTGTGTACGCGGCATTAGGCCTGGTTTAAGCTACTTTAATGACATCAAAGAGTATTGTGAGTAATGTATTATTCTTTAGGCCAGGGGTCTTCAAACTACGGCCCTCCAGTTGTTCAGGAACTACAATTCCCATCATGCCTAGTCATGTCTGTGAATGTCAGAGTTTTACAATGCCTCATGGGATGTGTAGTTCTGCAACAGCTGGAGGGCCGTAGTTTGAGGATCCCTGCTTTAGGCCAAGGCTTAGCACCATGTAAATTAATAGTGTAGCATTGTTATTATTACCTTATTCAATGTTCTATATTCTTAAAATAACAAAAGATGTGCAGCCCTTTCTGTGATATAATACATCAATATATTGACAGTCAAATTAATTGAATATAGTCCCAATATATGTATCCGTGAATTGACTTCCCCAAATCTTCAGTAAATAATTCCAATAATGAACCTGATAAGTCTATCCACTTACCAGAAAGTGAGAAAAATCCAGCATAAGATAAACAACACCCAATGTGCCCGGGAACAATTCACCACACCTCCACCAATCAATGGTAATGCGCCTTAGGTTGTTACTCTGAAAAGGAGAGACATCACGCTACAGTGTGCATGTAGGATTGTGGTAGGATGGTGTTCCCCGATGGAATTAGGCACTAAGCAAAAAAAACTCACCGTGGGAGCCCGAAAATGCTCATATAGTGTAGTCCTTTTTTTGAACTTAAAAAGAAGTATAAAACAGCTGCAGCATAATACAAAATAGGCCAAAAAATGTACATAATCTGCCACCGCTCCTACCACAAGGTAGCATATAGGCCGCTCCCAAAGCATTTCATGCTTTTGTACGAAAAGGAGGTGAATCCCTTGAGAACATGCAAGAGCACAAAACACGTTGGAAGGGGCCTTCATGCTGACGCTATTACCACCACGTCCTTGTGGTAGGAGTGGTGGCAGATTATGTAAGTTTTGTTGGCCTACTTTGTATTATACTGCAGCTGTTTTATACTTGTGTTTAAGTTCAAATAAGCTACTACACTATATGAGCATTTTTGGGCTCCCACGGGTGAGCTTTTTTTATAATATATTTGGTTATTATCATATTGTAATTGTCCTGTGGAGTGTGCTGAATTGACATTCACCACCAAGGAAGAAAGATGAGGATAACTAACAGGGTTTGCTGTTGCTAAATAGCTCTTTGGCCCCTCATTTGTCTCAGCAATATAAAGTTTTTTTTCCCCGAAGTTTCCACATACTAAATTCCCTTATCCATTAATTTGGGGTCGGGAACTTTGTTGTTGGGCTTATGATTATCTATCTTTACTAAACAATACTTTTGTTGCCTACACCCTGGGGACCTAGCCACGAGATGTGTCCCACAGACACCTCTTGTTGCTACTCCCCGGTGATGTCTCATCGGACCGCCCACATTTCCTCTACTGCAGGACTCCGCCACCTTGTAGGTGCAATAGTCACACAACTAGATATCTGTCCAGGTGCAAAGACACTCTTATGGGTCATGGGACCGTCAGATGCGGAACAAACAGTTAAATGTTAATGGACTGCCATGCCCCTAATTGGTTTGCTATGTTTGTTCTCACAGTTATACCATTGTATGTTCGTGGCAAGATTGCTAAGTCATTCCTGTCTTATTACACACTCGGTTACCACACTTGGGCAATTTAGGCTTGACAGATCTCAGTTTGGCTGGGCTGTACTAGGGTTCTGCCTGGTCATAGGTGCACCCATGACAGGCCGAGAACCAGGCCTGGTTGGACGTCTTAGGTACCAATCTTTCCCGAAACCAATCAGTGGGCGCGTCTGGCCCTGCTGCATAGTCTGGGAAGGGGTACTTAAGGTGCTGAAGTCACGTGTTCGGGGTTCGGCCGCAGTCTTGCTTCCTGGTTCTGGACCGGCGTGGCCCTGCGAGGGGTCCCAGGCCTAGGAGCGTTTGCCGTCCCGCAAACATGGTCAGTCTGACTAGCCCCATAGACCTGCATGGTCTGGTGTGGGGATCTGTCTGTTCCCAAGTCTCGGAGCCGGTTAGCCCAGAGGCCCAGTAACTGAAGGAGGATTCAAGGTGTCCTGGTGTGCTCTCAGTATTAGAGGGACACGGCAACTCGTACAAGTGACCAGGGGAGGACTCTTCAGAGGAGGAGGGCCAACAAGCTGGCATCTCAGTAAGAGGATGGAAGCTGAGTTGTATGGACACTAAAGAATCCACACCTCCACAGTACTGCCAAGGAGACAGAGAAAGTTCCAGGTACTGTGAGAAAGGTTCCTATTCATCTTCGGTTGCAAGTTTATTCTGTGTCAGAGACTTTTTGTAAGTTTCCGGACCACATTGTTGGCTGCTAGACCTCTGGCTAGAGGTCTATCCGGCATTGAAGCACCCAGCTGCGAGTGGCTACTCTCTGGGTTGATTAGAGACATTTTGTGGATGTCAGCAGTTCAAGGTGCCTGCGTTTCTTCACCCTTGCCCTCTATTCCTATGTGAGACTGTGCTATGTTGGATGTTACCACTGCAGAATAAAAAACCTTAAAAATAACTTTTATGTGTCAGCATCCAAAGTTGTTGGGTACTAACCCCGACAAGCCACGAGGAGGTAACTGGTAAGCCCAAAAGTCAAGGCCGCCCCTCAAGGGGTTATGGCATCATCCTGTGTACACAGGGAACTGTGCAACTGGTGATATTCTGACCACGTGCATTGTCACATCTGCTATTACATCATGGACAAGTTAGAACAAGGAGCAAACGTGAAATTCTGCGGTCAAGGTGTTTTGAGTGGCACGTGCGATTGTTCTCCAAAGATCTTCATGCACAAGTTTCTAAATGGTTTCAAAATCTTCAGGGGTTGAGCTTGTTGAAGGTCTTCCTGAACTCTCATCGTCTTCCAGTGATGTTCTTCTGCTCTTAACCACTTGCTGACCGGCGCACGACGATATACGTCGGCAGAATGGCACGTACAGGCAGGAGGGCGTATATATAAGTCCCTCCTTAATGCCTGTCCGTGCCATCGGGAGCGCGCCGTTCCCGGCGCGCTCCCGCACCGGTCGGGACCCCCGTGAGTCCGGTCGCGGTCCCCGCGGACCGCGATCGTCTCACGGGAAGGCTGAACGGGGAGATGCCGAGATAAACAGCATCTCCCCGTTCTGCCTAGCAACTAGTGACGCCGATCTCTGCTCCCTGTGATTGGAGCAGAGATCAGCATTCACTAGCTGACAGCCACGCCCCCCCACAGTAAGAAACCTCAACCCTAGGCATACTTAACCCCTACACTGCCCCCTTGTGGTTAACCCCTTCACTGCCAGTGTCATTTATACAGGAATCAATGCATTTAAATAGCATTGATTGCTGTATAAATGACAATGGTCCCAAAAATGTGTCAAAAATGTCCGATGTGTCCGCCATAATGTCGCAGTCACAAAAAAAATCGCAGATCGCCGCCATTACTAATAAAAAAAAATGATTAATAAAAATGCTATAAAACTATCCCCTATCTTGTAAATGCTATAACTTCTGCGCAAACCGATCAATAATCGCTTATTGCGATTTTTTTTTACCAAAAATATGTAGAAGAATACGTATCGGCCTAAACTGAGGAAAAAAAAAGTTTTTTTATATATTTTTGGGGGATATTTATTATAGCAAAAAATTAAAAATAATGCGTTTTTTTTCAAAATTGTCGCTCTTTTTTGTTTATAGCGCAAAAAATAAAAACCGCAGGGGCGATCAAATACCACCAAAAGAAAGCTCTATTTGTGGGAAAAAAAGGACGTCAATTTTGTTTGGGAGCCACGTCGCACGACCGCGCAATTGTCAGTTAAAGCGACGCAGTGCCGAATCGCAAAAAGGGGCCTGGTCCTTTGGCTGCAAATTGGTCCGGTCTGAAAGTGGTTAAAGCATGTGTGCCACTCAAAACACCTCAAACAACTTATTGCAGCATTGCTGTAAACTTTCCAAATCACGTCAAACATCTCTGTGGCAGAATTGTCCAGTTTGCTCTTTGTTCTAACTTGCTGTCCATGATGAAATAGCAGATGTGGTCAGAATAGCACCAGTTGCACAGCTCTTGATGTACACTGTGCGATGTGTTTTGGCACACTAACTGAAATGAACGTTGGTGCTCCCTGTGACTGTCCATGCAGCCTGGTGCTGCCATCTGTTGACATGTTACAAAACTAGTCTCAAAACTTTTTGATACCACCTCGTACATGGATGCTTTCTGTGTGCTTGTGTTTTCAGTCAAAGTCTACTTACCAGTCTGGTGGAATTTACTGAGCAGTATGGGGTGTTTAAAGTCAGTGCCAAGCAGGAGGCCAAAAGACAAAGCCTGTTCTCTTCATTTCAGTGTAGATTCTTAGTACTCCATGACCTGCCTAGTATGCTCTGGATACAGTTCAGTAAATCCTACTGGCAGATCTCAGTTTACCTTGCAATAGGACATGGGCGCATAAGGGACGTGGAGAGGCGAGAGTGGAGAAGCAGCAGTATGCTGATCTTCCCAGTAAATAGCTGTGCAGAGAGGCCGTTTCAGCATGGGTCTTGGTCACTGTAGGACAAGTAGGCAGTGCTCCCAGCACAGCCTGAAAACTGACCACACTGGGATGGATGTTCGAAAGTTTGAAATAGGAAAGCAGGGGGGCTTACTGAACCCTACCGCGTGATTGTACAGTGAAATGAGATACAGCAAATCGAATAATTCATCTTGCTGTCACTATGCTTTATCCTCCTTTCGCCATGCCCCTTATACTTAAGCATACCTGATTGGCTTCTTGTGCTGCTTCTCCCAGCCTGAGCTCTGCTGTACAAGGACTGCAAGAGACTGACAAATGCAGCTACTTACACTGCTTGAATTAAAAAAAAAAAATACATTTAGGAATGTATTATTACAGAGATGACTTCATTAGTGTCTTTTATATCCGTCTTTAACTTCACCCGTCTTTCCATAACTAGACCGACCCATGTCGACTTTCTCTATACCCTGCTCCTTTTTAACCCTACAACTCTAACCATTCTTCCAAAATGTTGAGGCTAGATGAGACATGTATTTATATGTTCCTAATCACCCAATTGCAGAATTCTGGCTCAAATAAACTGTGTAAGCCAAAACTGTGGGATTTGAAAATAAAGTGGTTATGACTAAGGCCTTATAGGCTGAAACGCGTCAACCTTTCTTATTTGCGTTTGGTCACTGTGGCTTGTTAATAAATACTAAATGTTTTAAGAGCAATCACCAGAGTGCGGATCATCTTTTCCTCATTTGCAAATAAGGCCCCTTTCACACTGGGGCGTGGGTGCGTTGGCGGTAAAACGCTGCTATTTTTAGCGGTGCTTTACCATCAATTTTGCAGCGCTATTCGGCCGATAGCAGGGTGTTTTTACCCCCGCTATCGGCCGAGAAAGGGTTAAAACCACGGCAAAGCGCTGCTGCAGCAGTGCTATGTCGGCGGAAACGCCACGCTGCCCCATTAAATTAAATCGCTCCAAAGATTCTGCTAGCAGGACTTTTTTAAGCATCCTGCAAGCGCACCGCTCCAGTGTGAAAGCCCTTGGGCCTTTCACATTGGAGAGACAGCAGCGGCTCTTTCAGGGCGCTTTGCAGGCGCTATTTTTAGCGATGTAGCGCCTGCAAAGCGCCCCAGTGAGAAAGGGGTCTTCTGCCCCGTACACACAGTCGGATATTCCGATGGAAAAAGTCCAATCGGATTATGTTGTCGGGAAATCCGATCGTGTGTGGGCTCTAGCGGGCTTTTTCCGTAGGAATTTCCGATGGAAAAAATTTGAGAGCAGGATCTCAAATTTTCGATCTGACTTTTTCTGATCGTGTGTAGGGAACTCCGACGGACAAAGTGCCATGCATGCTCAGATCAAATTATGAGACCAAAGCTATTGGCTACTAGCCTCTACGTAGTTCCGTAGTATGCAACGAACGTCACCACGTTCGGAACGATCGGATTTTCCGACATCTTTGTCCGATCGTGTGTATGCAACACCAGTTTCGGACAAAATCCGTCGGAAAAAATTGGAGGGATTTTGTGGTCGGAATTTCCCACCGTGTGTACGGGGGCTTCGAGTTATTCTTGTCTGTAAAATATATTATATCGATTTTTTCAAATAGTTAAATTATTAGTAAACCCATATTCCTAAGCGAACATACAGTAGTAAGGACTTATAGCAGCAACTGGACAAATAAAACCAGGCAACACAGAGCAGACAAATTCTTTTTATGTTCCCATCCAGTGCACAACAACATCTAAGAGCGCTCAAAATCAATTCTACATCCTTCTCAACATAGTTTCAGCTTTCTTATGAATTAGAAGAGTCTAGAAGAACAACTGTTATTTTTTGACATGGTTAAGGTAAAAAAAAAAAAAACAAAGAAAACTGATCCAACATATTTCATCATAGGAAATAGGCATGCTTGGACAAAAATGGGGTAGACAGATTGGCTATCTCATAAAATGTGCCTGTATTTTCTAAAAAGAACTTGTTTTCATCAGGCTTCGTCTTCTCCTTCTTCCTCTTCGAATTCTCCTTGTTCATCAGCTGTGGCATCTTGGTACTGTTGGTACTCTGACACCAAGTCATTCATGTTGCTTTCAGCTTCAGTGAATTCCATCTCATCCATTCCTTCGCCAGTGTACCAATGCAAGAAGGCTTTGCGGCGGAACATAGCTGTGAACTGCTCAGAGATTCTCTTGAACAGCTCTTGAATGGCAGTGCTGTTGCCGATAAATGTGGCAGACATTTTGAGGCCTCGCGGTGGAATGTCGCAAACTGCGGTCTTCACATTGTTGGGAATCCATTCAACAAAGTAGCTACTGTTTTTATTTTGGACATTCAGCATCTGCTCATCGACCTCCTTCATGGACATTCTTCCACGGAAAATAGCGGCCACGGTGAGGTACCGTCCATGTCGCGGGTCACATGCTGCCATCATGTTCTTGGAATCGAACATTTGCTGGGTTAGTTCCGGCACTGTCAGGGCACGGTATTGCTGACTGCCACGGCTAGTTAATGGAGCAAATCCGGGCATAAAAAAGTGCAGTCGTGGGAAAGGCACCATGTTAACAGCCAGTTTTCGTAAATCTGCATTCAGCTGGCCTGGGAAACGAAGGCAGGTTGTTACCCCGCTCATTGTAGCAGATACCAGATGATTGAGGTCACCGTAAGTGGGTGTTGTTAGTTTTAAAGTGCGGAAACAGATATCATAGAGGGCTTCATTGTCTATGCAATAGGTTTCATCTGTGTTTTCCACCAACTGGTGTACAGAGAGGGTGGCATTATATGGTTCAACTACAGTGTCTGAGACTTTGGGTGAAGGCATCACGCTAAATGTATTCATGATCCTGTCTGGGTACTCTTCCCTAATTTTGCTGATAAGTAGTGTACCCATGCCAGAGCCAGTGCCACCACCCAGGGAGTGGGTCAGCTGAAAACCCTGTAGGCAGTCGCAGCTTTCAGCCTCTTTCCTCACCACATCTAGAACTGAATCCACCAACTCAGCACCTTCTGTGTAGTGACCCTTGGCCCAGTTATTTCCAGCACCACTTTGTCCTGGAAAGAAAATAATAAATGTTAGGTGTCATGTCCATTTGGTTCAGAAAGCATTTTTTTTTCTACCTGAGGACTTCAAAAGTCAGTTTAAAAAGGAAATGCCTTTGTACTCTTTTTGTACCATTTTTAGCACCCAATAAAAAAGTTTGTAAACAAAAAAAGGAAATGCCAAAATTTACCATACACGTTAATCATATTGTGTGAACATCCTTACCTTCCTTATCAAATCAGCCCTATTACCTTTGGGTGTTTGTGCTTCTTTATTTCTGCCCATATTATTAAAATAATTAAAGCTGAATTCCAGGCATGGCAATATTTACATACACCGCCTTGAAAAAGTATTCATAACCCTTTACTTTTCCACATTTTGTCATGTTACAATCAAAAACGTAAATCTATTTTATTGGGATTTTCTGTGATAGACCAACACAAAGTGGCACATAATCGTGAAGTGGAAGGAAAATGATAAATGGTACTCAACGTTTTTTTTACAAATAAATATATAAAAAGTGTGGCGTGCATTTTTATAGCGCCCCCCTGAGTCAATGCTTTGTAGAACCACTTTTCACTGCAATTACAGCTGCAAGTCTTTTTGGGGATGTCTCTACCAGATTTGCACTTCTAGAGAGTGACATTTTTGCCCATTCTTTGCAAAATAGCTCAAGCTCTGTCAGATTGGATGGAGAGTGTCTGTGAGCAGCAATTTTCAAGTCTTGCCACAGATTCTCAATTGGATTTAGGTCTGGGCTTTGACTTGATCTAAACCATTCCATTGTAGCTCTGGCTGTATATTTAGGGTCCTTGTCCTGCTGGAAAGTGAACCTCCACCCCAGTCTTAAGTCTTTTGCAGACTCTAAGGCTGGATTCACACCTACGCATTTTTAGTGCTTTTTGCATTTTGCAGATTGGCACTACAGAACGTTTTCCATAGGAAACCAGGTTAAATGGACTGTAGTGCAAATTTGCAAAATGCAAAAATCACTAAAACTGCATAGCTGTGAATCCGGCCTAACAGGTCTTCATCTAAGATTGCCCTGTATTTGGCTCCATCCATTTTCCCATCAACTCTGACCAGAGCACCTTCTTCCATATGTTTTCTGTGTCCCCCACATGGCTTTGTGCAAACTGCAAACAGGACTTCTTATGATTTTCTTTCAACAATGGCTTTCTTCTTTCCACTCTTCCATAAAGGCCAGATTTGTGGAGTGCACAACTAATAGTTGTCCTGTGTACAGATTCTCCCACCTGAGCTGTGAATCTCTGAAGCTCCTCCAGAGTTATCATGGGCCTCTTGGCTGCTTCTCTGATTAATGCTCTCCTTGCCCGGCCTGTCAGTTTAGGTGGATGGCCATGTCTTGGTAGCTTTGCAGTTGTGCCATTTTCTTTTTTCCATTTTTGGATGATGGATTGAACAGTGAGTGCTCTGTGAGATGTTCAAAGCTTGGGATATTTTTTTTATAACCTAACCTTGCTTTAAACTTCTCCACAACTTCATCCCTGACTTGTCTGGTGTGTTCTTTAGCCTTCATGGTGCGGTTTCTTCACTAAGGTCCTCTAACAAACCTCGGAGGGCTTCACAGGACAGCTGTATTTATACTGAGATTAAATTACACACAGGTGGACTCTTTTTACTAATTAGGTGACTTCTAAAGACAATTGGTTCCACTGGATTTTAGTTAGGGGTATCAGAGTAAAGGGGGCTGAATACAAATGCTATTTACATGCAAAAATGCAAATGTGAAATTGCCACACTTTTCACATATTTATTTGTAAAAAAAATTGAAAATCATTTATTATTTTCCTTCCACTTCACAATTATGTGCCACTTTGTTTTGGTCTATCACATAGAATCCCAATAAAATACATTTACATTTTTGGTTGTAACATGGCAAAGGTATGAATACCTTTAGTAAATAAACCCCATTGTGTACTTAAAAGTAGGGTATGCCTGTACTTTTTCAAGGCACTGTAGTTTCATTAGTCCATATCACTGGCTACAAAGGCAGGCACGGTGTAAAATGTTTTGGATGTCATGTTCCTTGCCTCCCCCCTACACATCACACTATGTCTCTGACTGACTGGAAAACAGTGCTTTTTTTTTGGACTATTTGGATAACTGGTCCCCACACTAAAAGTCATTCAGTTGCTTTGTGGGGACTCATCTTCAGATTCCTGCTCCAAGTCTCAGCTCATCTTCCTGTGGGTAACTCTGAACCCCCCCCCCCCCCAAATAAAAACACACACACACACACACACACACTCTCTCTCTTCCTCTCCTATTGCTCTGGGGGTTATTATTTTTGTGGTGGGGGTTATTGCTTGCCCTGACATATGCCATGGGGTGTTGTTGGGGGTTACAATTGTTGGCCATCACACTTGCTTGGGGTTATTGCTTGCCTTGACATGCTGGGGATTATCACTGCTGGCACTGACACCAACAATGGGACTGACATCAACAATTGGGATTATTTTGTTGCCACAATATCTTCAGCATACCTGCAGACCCTTATTTTGTCTAAACATTAGCAGAGGACAGGGGAAAGACGGCACATTACATACCATACACCAGTGGCCATCTGCAGCCTCACTATTGCCATGAATGCAGCCTCACCATTGCCATGAATGCAGCCTCCCCATTGCCATGAATGCAGCCTCACCATTGCCATGAATGCAGCCTCACCATTGCCATCAGTGCAGCCTCACCATTGCCATCAGTGCAGCCTCACCATTGCCATCAGTGCAGCCTCACCATTGCCATCAGTGCAGCCTCACCATTGCCATCAGTGCAGCCTCACCATTGCCATCAGTGCAGCCTCACCATTGCCATCAGTGCAGCCTGATCAATGCCCACCTGCAGACTTGGAGGGGACTGAGGGGGGCGGGACAAGCACCAACACATTACATACAGGAGAATCTCCTGTTTACTTGGTGGCCTCTTTAATAGAAAGTCCCACCTCGTCATCCAATGCCAGCCCAGGAGACGGGACTTCCTATTACAGAGGCCGCCGAGTAAACAGGAGATTCTCCTGTATGTAATCTGACAGCACTCGTCCTGCCCCCTTCCTGTCCCCCCTGAGGCTGCCAGAACGATAAATATGGTATATATATTTTGTTGCCCCCAAAGATATATATATCCAAATTACCAGTAGGGCCACATTAAACCGAAACGTGGGCCACAATTGGCCCGCGGGCCGGACTTTGGACATGCCTGGCCTAGGTGATCCAAGCAGAAGTTCTCCCTCCCTCCTAGCCTGCAGCCTTCTGGGACACATCACAGGTCCCAGAAGACTGTGGGTCCATTCAGACTCATGCATGCACAGTGGGCATATATTGGGCGCAGCTTTGGAAGCCGAATGCAGCATAGCCAGCTGCCCACAGCTAGGATACCAGTTCCGGGAACCTGAAGGCTAGTGAAGAACTAGCCTGGGTGAGGACAGCGCTGGTTCCCTGGACAGGTAATTGTTCTGCTGACTTCTAATATTTTTTTCCCAGAGTGGAGAACGGCTTTAATGTGTCCCATCACCTACAGATCACATCTAATATTATAAGATTCCTAATTGAATTTCACTGCCAGTCCAATTGCTTTCACTCTTCCATGTCTGTCCCATTCCCTTACCTAGAATAAGCTTCAGGGCTTGTTCACATTGGGCCGATTTGGCATGCGATTTGACAAAACCGCATGCCAATTCGGGGGGCCTATTTTCGTCAATAGCACCGTCTGAATCTGTGCGACACCGACCAATTCCCAAAAGTAGTTCCTGCACTACTTTTGGCGAACTCAGGGGCAATTTCAATAGACAGCTGTGCATGAACCCACACAGATGTCTGTCAAATCGACCCCAAAAGTTGGACTGAAATGCCAGTTTGAAATCGTGCGAGTTCAGCTGAACTTGCACGATTTCAAACCCACCCTCATTGTGAACAAGGGCTAAGGGCTTTTTCAAACCAATTGTGGTGCAGGAACACATGCAAGAGCATGGGGAGGGGGGCTGTCAGGTAGTGTATGGGGCCTCGTGATATCTAACAATGGCCCTGTATATGGTTGTATATGAAATGCACTTTTTATCTTTCAAAAAGTGTTTCCCAGTGCTAAACCTTTATCCAATTTCTAAATTGCTGTATTTGTAAATGCCAAAAGTCAGTATAAAGGAAAAGCAGTGGTATAAAAAATACTTGTGGGTTTAATTAATAATTTTTGTTTGTAGAATTCTACTTTAAAGGGGGCGTGGGTAGGGGGTGTGTCCTATGCCTACATACTTTTGCTAATGGGTGTCCCTCATTCCCATCTCAAAAGTTGGGAGGTATGCAATTAGTAGCGCTGCTTGCCATGCATGCTCCTTCAGTTGGCCATAGGCCGGCACTCAGTTCTGTGCATGCCTCATACAGGCCTAATCTGGCAGCCCAAAATGCCAGCTGAAGTAGGGTGTAAAGCAGGCTGACAACGCTGCTAATAATTGAGAGGCAGAGGCTTCATCAGGAAGCACTGTTACTGGCAGAATCTACAAGTAAGAAACCGTGTAGCAGATTCACAAGGTATTAATTCAAGAAAACTGTATACAGTGAAGCATGATGCCAAACATATAGATTTAGGCCCCTTTCACACGATAAGCCCGCTCGGATCTGCTTGTCCGTTTTTCAGGCGGATCCGAGCGGGCCATCCATTGACTCCCATGGGCAGGCGGATGTCAGGGGAGATTAGTCCGCTGACACCCGTCTGCCATCCGATCTGCTCAAGACAGTATGGCAATACTTCTACCATCCGTCTTGGCGGATCAGATGAGATCTGATGCAAACGAGCAAGCTGTCCGTTTTCATCGGATCTCCCCATAGAGATCAGCCGGGCTCTGACAGGTCCCTCCCCGCTCGGTGAGCAGAGACAAACCTGTCATCCGCCGCCTCAGCGGAGATCAACGGAGCAATCCCCTGCTGAGCTGGTGGATTCAGCTAAGCGGATACACCCCGTGTGAAAGAGGCCTTAGGGTTTACATTAGTGTTGTCCCGATACCACTTTTTTAAGACCTAGTCCAAGTACCGATCCTTTTTTCAAGTACTCGCCGATACCGATTACCGATACTTTTTTTAATGTCATGTGTCAGTTTGACTGATGGGGACTGATAGGTGGCACTTATGGGCACTGATAGGCAGCACTTATGGAATCTGATAGGTGGCACTGATAGACGGCACTTATGGGAACTAATAGGTGGCACCGGCAAGTGGCTGGAACTGATAGATGGCACTTATGGGCACTTACAGGTGTCTGGCACTGAAATGCAGCAATAAATGACATGAGGAAAGATTTATTTTTGAAATGCTGTGCTGTGACGCCCATCTTGGTACACCCTGCCGCAGTAAGCAGCAGCAGACATCTTGTTATACCCAGCTGGGCTGGGTGTAACAAGATGTCCGCTGCTGGTTTACTACAGCCGAGTGCAGGGTGTACCAAGATGGGCGTCGGGATGTTCAGCCGCCGACGGCTCTCTCTGATGTCTCTCTCTCTGATGTCCCTCTCTCTCTCTGATGTCCCTCTCTCTCTCTGATGTCTTTTTCTCTCTGATCGCTCTCTCTCATTGATCGCTCTCTTGTATGTATTTCTCGCTCGCTGTTGTCTCTTTCTCTGATGTCTCTCTCTCTCTCTCTCTCTGATTTCTCTCTCTCTCTCATGTCTCTTTCTCTCTGATGTCTTTCTCTCTGATCGCTCTCTTGTATGTATTTCTCTCTCTGTTGTCTCTTTCTCTGATGTCTCTCTCTCTCTCTGATGTCTCTCTCTCTCTCTCTCTGATGTCTCTCTTTCTGATGTCTCTTTCTCTCTGATGTCTCTCTCTCTCTGATGTCTCTTTCTCGCTGATGTCTTTCTCTCTGATTGCTCTCTTGTATGTATTTCTCTCTCTGATGTCTTTCTCTCTGATCGCTCTCTTGTATGTATTTCTCTCTCTGTTGTCTCTTTATCTGATGTCTCTCTCTCTCTCTTTCTCTGATGTCTCTCTCTCTTTCTCTGATGTCTCTCTCTCTCTGATGTCTCTCTCTCTCTGATCGCTCTCTCTCTGTTGTCTTTCTCTGATGTCTCTCTCTCTCTCTGATGTCTCTCTCTCTCTCTGATGTCTCTCTGTTGTCTCTTTCTCTGATGTCTCCTTCTCTCTGTTGTCTTTCTCTGTCTCTCTCTGATGTCTCTCTCTGTCTCAGGTACAGGGCAGCAGAAGACACGCCCCCTTCACACAGGCACCCGTGTAATGTGTCTTTGAAGTGCAAAGGAGGGATTTGGGGTCTTTTAGACCCCCGATCCCTCCATAAAGAGTACCTGTCACCACCTATTACTGTCACAAGGGATATTTACATTCCTATAAATAAAAGTAAATCACTTTATAAAAGTGATCACATTTTTTTTTTAAAACACAAATTCATAATTTAAAAATAAATAAGAAAACAATAATTGTTCAAACCACCCCCGTCACTGCGAGGTCGCGCAGCAAAGAAAACGCAATCACACATGTGAGGTATCGCCGCGATTGTCAGAGCGAGAGCAATAATTCTAGTACTAGACCTCCTCTGTAACTCTAACCTGGTAACCGTAAAAAAGAAATTAAGCGTCGCCTATGGAGATTTTTAGGTACCAAAGTTTGTCGCCATTCCACGAGTGCGTGGAATTATATAGTGTGACATGTTTGGTATCTATTTACTTGGCGTAACATCATCTTTCACATTATACAAAAAAATTGGGATAACTATACTGTTTGTTTTTTTTTTAATTCATGAAAGGGTCCCTTTTCCCAAACAAATGCGTTTAAAACACTGCTGCACAAATACCGTGTGACATAAAATATTGCAACCACCGCCATTTTATTCTCTAGATTCTATGCTAAAAAAATATATATAATGTTTGGGGGTTCTAAGTAATTTTCTAGCAAAAAATAGGGATTTTAACTTGTAAACACCAAATGTCAGAAATAGGCTTAGTCATGAAAGGGTTATTTTAAAATGTGACATACGGTTCCTTCGGGGGAACTTTAAAAATCCTATTGCATTCACAATTCAATTTGACTATTTAGAGGGGTGTGGTGCTATTGATCTCCACTCCAGATATATTTCTACTTGAACAATGTCGTGCAGATTATCTAATTATGTGAGGAACAATAATGATTTTCCATGATCCCCAGTGTTTATTAATGAATTTGGCTCCCGCCATACCAATTTGACCACGTGTCGATTGGCCTAGTGTTAAATACCTACCAAATACAAAGTTGTCCGGTCTAAATATCTGTCCAAACGGCCCTGATCTTACAGAATCCATTGTTCCTGGTTCCAAATCCACAAGGATAGCGCGTGGTACATATTTATTTCCTAAATGAAGGAAATATAATTATATTACTAATGTAACAAAATTAACCTAACATTTTGCAGACACAAGCTGCCTAATAATATCAGACATAATTGCATCTGTGTATTACTTGCTAATCATTAATATAAATGAAAGAATGAAGATTACCAGAGGCTTCATTGTAATATACATTGATTCTTTCCAGTTGCAGGTCGCTGTCACCATGGTAACTGCCGGTGGGATCAATACCATGCTCATCACTGATAACTTCCCAGAACTAAAAAAAAAAAAAAAATAATAATAATTATATAGTAATCTTACTATAAAAATGCGCAGTGCTAAAAATGTATGTAGAAATAAAATTGTATATTATAAATGGACTGAAAATATAATAATAAATGTAATTGATAAACTGCAGAGAAAATGTGCTCATATGATCAAGAAAATATTATATTATGTTACATAGTAGGTGAGGTTGAAAAAAGACACAAGTCCATCAAGTCCAACCTATGAATCATATATATTAATTAACTGATTATAAATTATTATATAAATCGCTAATGTACACATAATAGAAGTGAAAAAAATTAAAAACGTGTACATAAAAATTATTCAGCTAATAAAGACATAAAAGCAAAAAAAGAAACAGTATACATTGTTTATTTTTTTGTTTTTGTTGTTTGTTGTTTTTGTTTTTAACAAGGACAAATAGAAAAAATTGAATGATATAAATTGTAAATACCAGTCTGGGTTTGCCACACCCAAAGCAGTTGTCTGCATCTATGCACATAGTACATACAGCATGCTACGCATCATACAAATTGACGTACACTGCAAAGATATATATTTTTTTTTTTGTAGGAGCTTTCACCATCAGCTACTTTAATATACATTTCAGTTACATCAGTTATCAGTAATCTTATCATTAAACATTTTTAAATACTTTTTTTTTTCTACATTTTGACCAGCGAAAAATCACTTTTAGAGCAAGAAGCAGCATTAGACTACTATTCACGAATTTGGTTGTCAAGACAACACCATGTGAAAAGGCTCATTTCCATGCGTTGCACAAAAGGCGATCCATGGAAGCACACAAAGACCTGACACACCTCCCCCATAGCAAGTAACGAAGGTGGTTGTCAAAGGAAGACCCCACCCAGCGTCTCGCCACCCTCAATCCACCATTACAAATGTCTGAATATTGGGCTTTTTTCATCCAATACCTAAATAAAGTCATAAATCTATAGACTATTGATCAGTAATATTTTGCAAGTTTCTACGTTCAACAATACAAAAAAAGCATAAAAGGGCAGTACATGTAAAATCTTAAAAATAATACATAATATAAAACATTGGGGGTTATTTACTAAGCCTGGAGAGTGCAAAATCTGATGCAGCTCCGCATAGAAACCAATCAGCTTCCAGGTTTTATTGGCAAAGCTTAATTTAACAATCTGATGTTAGAAGCTGATTGGCTACCATGCACAGCTGCTGCACCAGATTCCGAGTGCTCCAGTTTTAGTAAATCAACACCATTTTGTTTTTCACATCATATAGAATCACACAATAAAATAGCTATTAGTAGTTAGACCCCATTCAACAAGACTAATTCTGCAATGCTGCAGACATTTTGCCCCCCAAGCTGGCCATACACTAGATTTTGTAACAAACATTGGTACGGAAATTCTCTGTACATTCAATGACTCCGGCTGTTGGAAAGTACTTCAACATTTCATATGCCTTTAACAATGGATTTTTGGAGTGGATGGACTTTTCGCACATTCACTGTTTGACATTTGTTATAAAAAAAAAAAAAAAAAATCCACCCTGCTCCTTCAAATTCTTACATTGTTGTGGTCGAAAACAAATGTCAATTTGAATCCACTAATGATAAAGACAATTAAAGGACTGTTCTTAAAATGAAAAATTCCAGCAAAATACTAGTTTATGGCCAGCTTGTTAAGTACCTTCCTCATGCTTATTACAGAAGAAGTCCAGATGACTGTGACCACCTACTACTAGGTAACTTGGCTATTTTCTAGGGTTGTCACTTTGTCCCTTTACACCCCAACACACCCAGCTTCAGAATCAGCTTTACTGATCCGGTATGGACAAAATACAAGGGATGTGTGTGATCAGGAGGGATGTGTGTGATCAGGAGGGATGTGTGTGATCAGGAGGGATGTGTGTGATCAGGAGGGATGTGTGTGATCAGGAGGGATGTGTGTGATCAGGAGGGATGTGTGTGATCAGGGGTTCATTAGAATCACACAGTCCAGTCTCATGTAATTCTATGTAGCAGAGAAGAAGGAGGATCCTATTGTATATGGTACCCAGTATGTATTTTATAGGGATCTGCTGCATGATCATTAGAATCAGATAGTAGTCATGTCATGTAATCCTATGTATCAGAGATGAATGGGGAAGTCTATGGTATACAGTGCCCAGTATGTATTTTATACAGGGGACCAGTCTGATCTGGGCTTCATTAGAATCAGAGATTCATACCATGTAATCCTATGAGGGTTATTTACTAACGGTAAATTCACTTTGCACTACAAGTGCACTTGGATGTGCAGTTGCTGTAGATCTGAGGGGGACATGCAAGGAAAATATTAAAAAAAAACAGCATTTTTGCTTGTACATGATTGGATGATAAAATCAGCAGAGCTTGCCCTCATTTGATATCTACCCCTTGTAGTGCAAAGTGGATTTGCCTTTAGTAAATCAACCCCAGTGTGTCCAGTATATATTGTATAGGGATGTGTGTGATCAGGAGGGATGTGTGTGATCAGGGGATCATTAGAATCAGACAGTCATGTCTCATGTAATTCTATGTAGCAAAGAAGGAGAAACCTATTGTATATGGTGCCCAGTATATATTTTATAGGGATCTGCGTGATCATTAGAATCAGACAGTCAGGTCATATAATCCTATGTATCAGAGATGAATAGGGAAGTTTATTGTATACAGAGCCCAGTATGTATTATATACAGGGGATCAGTCTGATCTGGGTATATTAGAATCAGAAATCCATGTCATGTACTATGTGTCCAGTATATATTTTATTGGGGTGTGTGATCAGGGGTTCATTAGAATCAGACAGTCGTGTCATGTAATCCTATGTATCAGAGATGAGGGGGGGGGGGGACCTATTGTATACAGTGCCCAGTATATATTATATATAAGGGATCAGTGTGATCATTAGAATCACCCACATCTATAGAGAACAATCTACTCCTCCCTATGTACAATAGGCTGCTTGCTCTCCCTTCATCTGATACATAGGATTACATGGCATGGATCTCTGATTCTAATGAACCCCTGATCACACACATCCCAATAAAATATACACTGGACACTTAGGATTACATGACATGGATCTCTGATTCTAATGATCACACTGATCCCTTATATATACTGGGCACTGTATACAATGGGTTCCCCCACCCCTTCATCTCTGATACATAGGATTACATGGCATGACTGTCTGATTCTAATGAACCCCTGATCACACAGATCCCAATAAAATCTACACATAGGATTACATGACATGGATCTCTGATTCTAATGAACGATCCCCTGTATAAAATACATACTGGACATTGTATATAATAGACGCCCCCTTCATCTCTGATATATAGGATTGATTACACGAGTCATGTAATCCTATGTATCAGAGATGAAGGGGGGGGGGGGGGGGGCAGCCTATTGTACATAGGGAGGAGTAGATCGTTCTCTATAGCTGTAGGCGATCTTCTCCCTGGCACAGTGGCACTCCTTAGTACATGGCACATAGACGATCACCCTGCTGCATTCTATAAGGAACGTTAAATAAGTAATCAGAGGCTGATTGGTGGGCGATCTGCTGTGTGGAGGGTAAATAATTGATGGCAGACAGATGCCCCTGTCATGCTGAGTATACATTGTATGGATAGGAGATGACAGGTCGTGCCGATCTATGATGGGATTACCTTAGCCCCGATCTGGTTGCCGCACTGGCCAGCCTGGAGGTGCACGATCTCCCGCATGATTGTAGTGTGTGTGGGTCTTAGAGGGAAGATCGGACGATGCGATGTCGATGATAAATCCCTCTCCCTGATCTGCTCCTGTGCACTCCTGTGATGGTGTCTGGCTGCCAGCTCGCCCCTCCCCGGACTTCTCTATATATATATATATGGGGGGTGCTGAGCCCTCCCCCCCTCTACTACTCTCCTAGGATCACAGCCTCATCCCATTCACTGACACTCTGCTGGATGATGTAATGGGGAGGGGCTAGAGCTAGGGTTGGAGCCAATGAGAGAGCATGAAAAGGTCTGCATTGTCTCCCCATTATAGGGCAGAGGTGATGTACAGTAATAGGAGGGGGTGATCAGAACACATTGGCAATGGTGTCAGTGATTACATATAAAGACAACCACTCCCAACCTCCTCCCTTCATCATTACAGATCACCAGACATCAGGGGGCTGCAAAGTCACATGACAGTCTATGGGGGATGGAGGAGAGACCATGGATACACTTACACTGTGACTGCTGCCTAGAATGTCTTATCATCTCATGTCTGCCTCTCAGAGAGGGTCCTGAAAAGGATTTTATTCTGATGACACCAAGCAGTTAATGCATGCAATCATATCAAATCTGAATGGATCCATACCATTGTAGACAATGCTAGTCACCTGGCTGTCATGCTGATCCAATGGCTTCACAGCAGATCGGAAGATTGTGCCTTCACTGACTTTCTAACTCAATGCTTGATCCATATGAAAAGCGTTAGGAATCTGGTAAACTAATGCCACATACACACGGTCGGACTTTCCGACGGCAAATGTGCAATCGGAGCTTGTTGTCGGAAATTCCGACCGTGTGTAGGCTCCATCGGAATTTCCGTCGCACAAAATTTGAGATCTGGTTCTCAAACTTTCCGACAACAAAATCCGTTGTTGGAAATTCAGATCGTGTGTAGACCATTCCAACGCACAAAGTGCCACGCATGCTCCGAATCAAGCAGAAGATGAGCACTGGCTATGGAATTTAATTTTTCTCGGCCCGTCGTACATGTTGTACGTCACCGCGGTCTTGACGGTCGGAATTTCCACCCAACTTTGTGCGACCGTGTGTATGCAAGACAAGTTTGAGCCAACATCCATCAGGAAAAAAAACATGGATTTTGTTGTCGGAATGTCCGATCGTGTGTACAGGGCATTAGGCTACTTTTACACTGGGGCAGCCCGGGAGTCAGCGCTAAAGCTGCGCTTATTTTAGCAGCGCTTTAGCCCTGTTTAAGCAGCACTTTTCGGGGCACTAGCTGGGCACTTTTAACCCCCTGCTAACAGCGAAGAAGGTATTAAAAACGCCCATGTTGCGGTGTTTCCAAAACGCTTTTCAGGCACTTTGGATGCACTGCCCATTCATTTCAATTGGCAGGGTGATCTGGGCGTGCTTTATACACCGCTCCCAGACCGCCACAAAGATGCTGCTTTTTCTAATGTCCCGCAAGCGCACCATCCCAGTGTGAAAGCACTCGGACTTTCACATTTGGGCAGCATAGGAGGCAGTTTTCAAGTGCTTTACAGGCGCCATTTCTAGCGCTAAAACGCCTGAAAACTGCCACGGTATGAAAGGTCTCTTAGGACAGAGGTCATCATTTACTGCCTGGGGGAGCTTACAATAGTTACCTTTTAGTCACATGGTTCAAATCTTTATGAAAGTGACACTAAACGATATCCTTAGCCTCCAAAAACAATCCATACACATTCATGACTTAAAGCGTAACTTCACCCAAAAGGGAAAGTTCCACCCTTCCTCTCCCCTCCTCCTCCTTTACATTTGCCACTTTATTTTAATTTTTCTGGAGGGGAGTGGGTACCTGGTTTTGACAGATACCCGCTCCCCCACTCCTGGTTGGATCGTTGTGGTTCAGACCGCCCCCCCCCCACAGGTCCCAGAAGGCTGCGGGACCATTCACAAAGTGCATGCACAGTTGGAAGCCTGCTGTGGTGAAGCTGCAAAGCTTCACTGCCAGTTTCCCTTAGTCAAGATGCCTGTGCCTGGACCCAAAGCCAATTGAACAATCAGCTCGGGTGAAGGCAGCACTGGATCCAGCGGCTGGCATATGTCGTTATATTAAAAGTCAGCAGCTATAGTAATTTCAATTCTAGGGGGGGGGGGGGGGGGGGTGACTGGAGCGACTTTTTAATGGTCCAGTAATCATTTTTTTTTATGACGTTGATCCTGTGTTTTTCTGCCTCTTAGTAATGTCATCTGTGAGCTCCCAAACCTCTACTTTCCCCCTCATGTCTATTTGTTTGGAACAAGCAGCACACGTTAGTTGTGGCCATGTGCACTGCTCTATGTAGACTACAAATCCCATAGTCCCTAGTAGGGATGCACCAATACCATTTTATAATTTATTTTTTTTTGACGAGTACGAGTACCGATACTTTTTTTAGTATTCGCCGATACCAATTCCGATACATAACGTAATTAATTGGTTTTTACTGCAGCTGTCATCAGTGGAACAAAACATTGAAAAGTTATTTACAAATTAAATAGATTTTTTTTTAAATTTTGAAATGTGTAAATATATGTTAATATATATACAGTATGTGTAAAAATATTCACTAACAAAGCAAACAAAAAAAAGTTTTAATTGTTTATAGTTTATAAAATAGACATTAACAAAAAAACAAAAAAAAAACAGGAAAATAATAATTAAATGGAGGAGATTAGGGGGTTAATTAAGGCTGATTAGAGTAAAGTAATGCCCTGTACACACGGTCTGACATTCCGACGCTAAAATCCCTCAGATTTTTTTAGACGGATTTTGTCCGAAACTGGTGTTGCATACACACGGTCGGACAAAGTTGTCGGAAAATCCGATCGTTCAGAACGTGGTGACGTTCGTTGCGAACGACGGAACTACGTAAAGGCTAGTAGCCAATAGCTTTGGTCTCGTAATTTGATCTGAGCATGCGTTTACATCCTGCTCTCAAATTTTTTCTGATAGTGTGATAGAGCCCACACATGATTGGATTTTCCGACAACATAATCTGATCGGACCTTTTCTGTCGGAATTTCCGACCGTGTGTACGGGGCATTAGGGTTAATGAGGGGTTAAACAGAGGAACATTTGTTCATCCCTTTGATCTGCAGATGAAGAAACAGAAAGATAGAAAAAGAAACAATGTTTTCTTTTTATGTTCGTGTTTCAGCGGCTGAGCAATGTTATTAATAAACATTTTTTTTTTTTTGACAGCTACAATTACTGGACTTTTTTAACACTTCAGCTGTCAACAGGGGAAACCCACTGACAGCTCAAAGAACCGAGCCTGAAAGTATTGGTTCCAGGTATCGGTGCATTTGCACGAGTACCGATACTTGTGCAAATACTCGGTATCGGCACCGATACCGATACTAGTATCAGTGCAACCCTAGTCCCAAGTCTATCTTGGGAGCGAACAAGAGAGGGTGGCTATATACCTACATACAGCGGGACCATGAAGAACGAATGTAGCCACCCTCTAACAGGAAGGGAGATCATAGTAGCAAAAAAAAAATAAAAAAAATTGGAGGTTTGGAGGATGCTGAGACGGGATTATTTGAATTAAGAATACATATTTGAACATAGTTTTTTTTTTTTTTTAAAACAGAGTTTGAAGTCAGGCACCTCTTATAGCATTTTAGCTTGTCAGTGGATAGGTTCATTCCTGCAAATACAGTGGCAACTGGCCATTAAAGTGGTAGTAAGGTCAGTTATGTAACAAACCACTGACAGACAGGCTTTCTATAATAGATAAGATCCTAGATGAGGTCTCTTCTGTCATAAATCCCCCCCCCCCCCCCCCCCCCGACTGTCAGCGGGTAATGTGACCTGAGCCGCACATGCGCAGCTCAGACCACATTTTCAGCCTGCTTTTTGTGCCGCAGCGATATGACTCCCGCACGTGATGTCACATCGGCCCAGCCAATCAACCGGCCAAAGATGCAAAACCCAGAAGGAAGACCATGTGAAGATGGAAGTAGTGGGGACCAGAGAGCGCATAGCTGGAGGGCTCCATTTGTAGGTCTGTCATAATGTACAAATATGCGGCGCATACTAGTACATTATGACTTAAACCTACAGGGGGACTATTTTTTTTTTTTTCTATGGAAACGTTACTACCGCTTTAAGTAAAATGCAGTAGCAGGCATCTGTGATTATATATAGTGACAGTGGAAGGGGTAATTCTGAACAGAGATGCAATGGTAAGCAGCAGTGAAGAGGTTGGGGTCAGCATGAATTTAGCAATGTAAGGGTTAGTCCATCATATGTAGTGACTGAAGACAGCAAAGGGATGACATTTTACATGAACAGCAGTGAACAGCAGTGGCCGCCCACAGTAGTAATGGGGTTAAGCAGAACAGATGTGATGAAAGTTGTCAGCAAAGAGGTGACGCCCATCACATGTAATACAATCAGACTTAAAGGGGAGCTCTCCCACTGCCTGGCATTTGACCATTGTTTTTAGATTAGCCATTCCCTTTGAGGATATCTGTACACCAGCTATATTTCTGTGCATTTGCAGTGCTTGGTGACCCCAGCTAAAATGCACAAGCAAACTAATAGTAATTGTTTATTTGTTTTATTTGAAAATGTGAAAAAAAATCCTGCATGCTGCACTTTCGTGTGTTTTCCTGCATAGTCCTATGGAATGGGATCCTTGAACCCTACAGAAAAAAAACATACCAGAATGCATAGCAGCGAAGGTTGCCATGTACATTCTGATAGGAACACACTTGGACACCAAGAACTATATTCTACTAATGCTTGTTGGTTTTAGACAACGTGTAGCTATAAAGGTTTAGTGCAGGGGTCTCAAACTGGTGGCCCTCCAGCTGTTGCGAAACTACATGTCCCATGAGGCATTGCAAGGCTGACAGTTACAACCATGACTCCCACAGGCAGAGGCGTGATGGGACTTGTAGTTTCCCAACAGCTGGAGGGGCGCCAGTTTGAGATCCCTGGTTTGGTGACTGTAAAAACCACAAAGGTAATGGCTACATGATACATTTACAGGGTGTTGCTAGCCCCTGGTACCCAGAGCACATCTCAGGCTTTTCACTGGCTGCCCCCTGGTCTACAATGTAATATATGCTCCCATCATCCTAAGTATGATCCTGTTTCTGTGTTTCTGTCTTTGCAGAGCATTGGTTCTGGGAGTTATTTTTTTATACACCTCCACTTAATTGAATTTTCTAACACGGTTTAAATCAATTTTGTGGAAGCAATGATGAAACGTTCAATTTTTTATTGCATTTCTTTTTTCAGAGCCATCTTATGCCACGTTCCTGCAGAAGCTCAGTCTGTTTGGCATTATTGTGACATGAGTCTTAAAGCCCAGGGGCCTTGCTGCAATCTCATACACCCCAATAAAACCAATATTAGTAGGATGGAGTAGGCACTCCTTGGGGGCTTCAACAGGCATCAGTCTGATAAACAAAGATAACTAGTGGAGACCAAAACATGTGGTCCTGGTCACCTGAGCAGTAGGAGAAGCAGAAGCTGTGGGCATAGGGTAATGAATAAAGGTGATTTGGGCTCCGCACAATACAAGTAATAGAAACAGCCTGCGTCTGGGCTGGAAGGTTCTGTCCATTTCAAGACCAGTCAAGAACATGGTGAGCAGCATGGCCTTTTTGTTGAGTAGGGACCATGACCACAAAGCTTGGGTCCTCTGTGCTAACAAAGTCCATCTTGGCTATCTGCAGCCGTACAAGCAATCTTTAAACAAGAATGGGAATATCACTTTGGCTAAAGTAAATACATTAAGGGTGGTTTTGAGGGAAGGGGATTCATTTTTGGAGTCTCTTCATATGTAGGTGAAGTGTTGGCGCATGAAGTACATATAAGAGTAAAAGGGAACAAAGGATAAAATGTATCAAACAAGCTTATAAAATACTATGCTTCTAAATACACCAACGCTTTCAATTAAAAAAAAAAAAATTCCCTAAATCAGGGGTCTCCAAAGTTTCTGGACTGTGGCCAGTGGGAGGAGAAAATGCCTCGGCATCAGTGGGCATACACAATGCCCCATCATTGATTTTGAAGGGGTGAATAAGGCCCCATTGTTGGTATCAATGGGAAGAATGGTGCCATTGATGATGTCAGTGGGAAGAATGGTGTCCCATCATTGGTGTCAGTTTGTGGAAAAGTGCCCCAAGGGCCAGATAAAGGCAAGGAAAGGGCCACATCTGGCCCTGCAGTTTGGAGATCACTGCCCTAAATCATGCAACAACTTGCCACTGGCTCCCTCATACATTTATTTAAAATGTGTATAAAGCCAATGTTTCTGAGTGGTCATAGGAACAGGAGGTGAGAGGAAATCTTCTAATGGGGACACCTGTTTCAGTGACTAGGGGGTGGATATCCTCTGGCTTTGGAGAGATCTCAACTTACTTCTTGCTGTGTTTCGGGAACTGGAAGTAAAGGGAAATCTCCCCAACAGGCTACAGTGGAAAAAACTGATGTGTCTAAACCATTTCCTACTTTATTATAAAAATAAATAAATGGTATAACTCTTTCAATTCTTTAGTATCTATAGACACTGTTATTATCTTACTGAGACCTTGTGATAAGTAATCACCTATACTACTGTATATTGAGATACTGTGTGACTTGAAACTTCACACCACTGTCCCAATAATTGGAACATTTGAAGCCAGTGTTAATGAGTCTTATACCCTACATTCCTGGTGCCCAACCTGCGGCTCGAGGGCCACATGCAGCCCTTGTATATATATATATAATGTGTGGCCGTAGGACCTCAGCAGTCTGTAGTGGGAACACTGGGAACACTGATTAGGGTAATAGCATTGATCCCTACTAGCCTCATGTAACATGTTCCCAGTTTTGTATTTTCTTCTGCAGCATATCCCCAGCCAAAGTGTAGGACTTTCACACTCTCTGACCCTTATTTCCTCCATCAGGTCTGCAGTTTCTGACAGTCCTCTCAAGCATTACATATATTAGGTGTGGCCCTTTAGTCATGTCAGGGGGACCCCCTTTATCTCATAAGTTGACAACCACTGCCCGACTTTTTAGGATGTGACGTTGTCAGTGAGGTGACACAATGTAGACTATTCAATAAAAACATTGGAATTGTTGCAGCGGATGTCTCCAAGCACGGTTGCTTTTGCATCTTTGCCAGTTGCGGTGGGCTTGCTTGGGGCCTTTATCCTTCTGGCTGGTCCAGTGCCAATCTGACTGCTCCCTGTGTTTTGGCCAGGGGCGGGTAGCCTTCGTATGCAGCTTCCCTTTCTCTGAGTTGCAGCGAATTAACATTTCTAATCTACTCATACAGTTGATATACACAGAAGTTCCTTGAGGAAGCAGATCTATTCTGCGAAATGTGTTGGAACATAATATCTGGAATTTTGAATATTAACATATGTCAAGCTACTCAATAAGATTTGTGTCTTATGACTACTTGTAATGCTTTTGCTGTTTGTGTGGTAATTTTGACCCGACTAGTGCATTGACGTCACCGTGTTTGTTTTAGGAAGGAGGAAGGGTTTTCAATCGATGACGGCCGGCGTCTTGCTGAAAATTGTTCAAACGTTCTTTTAAGCTTACGTTTTCACTGCAAATGTGAGTACTATCTTCTTTTAAATAAAAAGTTTAAATTCATCATACAGTATCACACAATGGTCTGCTTTTAATCTTTTTATGTCATCATTTGGATGCACTGCCAAGTGCTGTTACTATTATTATACCTACCACGTTGTGTCCTACCGGGAGTCTTTTGATACTGAGTGGCTAATTCCTGGATATCATTCCTTGAGGCGTATATCTCCTCTAAACGTCAGGATTTCTACCTAGTGCTCAATCTGAGTGTCGGCTTTTGTCTACTATATGGTAAGGAGCATATATATTGGTGGTGGCACCCTCTTTGATGTTGAGCACAGCGGTGTGGCATGAAGTATTATCCTTTCTTGATCGCATTTCACCGGAATAAGGATTTATCAAACTAAGCAAATTCATTTTGTGGACTTTTCTAGTGACAATCTCGATCTGTACTAATTAGCCACCAGAGTTTATATTTATTTTATTTATTCATTTATTCATCTATTCCATACTGTGTTTTCTCTGATATTGTAAATTGGACATTCATTGCTATTATTGGGTTATGGTGTCAAAACTTCCTGTAATACACCCACTGTGAATGCAAATGAGGTAGTTATTTCTATCCGGCATATCGGAATTTACTAATAGTTACCTCCCACTTGGCGCAGTTTTCTTTCCTTGCATTATTTATTGTGTTTATCCCACTATTCTGCAGCCTGGTTTAGTCTTTATTTAATTGTATTAACTGTTTTATCTCATATATTTTTCCCTGTATATTCCATTGGGTTAGCGCGTTTTTTTTCACCTGTATATGTTGAGGTAAGGCGGATTCCCAGGTAAGGCAACAAAGAATACCACTGAAAGGGGAAGGCTGTTTCCAAGTCCATCAATACTGGAGAAGAGTGGTTGACCGAGAGAGCCTTATGCCGTGTACACACGGTCAGAATTTCGGAAACAGTCCGATGTGAGCTTCTCATCGGATTTTCCGACCGTGTATGCCCATCGGTCTTTTTCTGTCGGAATTTCCGACGGACCTTGGATTGAGAACCTGTTCTTAATTTTTCCAACGGAAAACCTTTCTATCGGATTTTCTGATCGTGTGTATGCAATTCCGACACGCAAAATTCCGACGCATGCTCGGAAACTATTCGACGCATGCTCAGAAGCATTAAACTTCCCTTTTATAGTGCAGTCGAACGTGTTGTATGCCGTGGTGTTATTGACCGTAGGAATTTGGTGTGACCGTGTGTAGGAAAGACAGTTTGAGCGAAATTCCGTCGGAATTCCGACGGGAAAACCATCAGAGCTTTTTCCGACGAGAATTCCGACCGTGTGTACGCGGCATTAGATTAGGAGGGATTGACACGAAGACCCGAAAAAGAGCCTAGGAGCTGTCTCAAACTTTTCAAGGAACCCTTGATATAACTTTCTGGTCTCAGGGAACCCTTACTAAAAATTACTATATCTACAACTCATGATACTTGTGATTGTCAGTGGGAAGAATTCTCCTTATACTTGTGGAGACTGGGAAGAATTACCCCCTTACAAATAGGGCAGCACAGTGGTGTAGTGGTTAGCACTTTCACCTAGCAGCAAAAAAGGGTCACTGGTTCAAATCCTGACCATGACACCATCTGCCTGGAGTTTGCATGTTCTCCCTGTGTCTGTGTGGGTTTCCTCCGGGTACTCCAGTTTCCTCCCACACTCTAAAGACATGCTGGTAGGTTAATCGGATCCTGTCTAAAAAAATTGGTCCTAGTATATGTATGAATGTGTGTTAGGGACCTTAGGTTGTAAGCTCCTTGAGGGTAGAGACTGATGTGAATGTACAATGTATATGTAAAGTGATGGTGCTATATAAGTACCTGAAATAAATAAAAATAAAAAGATCAATGGTGGCAGTGGGAACTTATCTAAGAGGTAGAAATTGCTCATTTCTCAAGGAACCCCTAGCAACCACTGGAGAAACCTTAGGGTTCAATGGAACCCTGGTTGAGAAACCCTGGCCTAGAGAATGTTAAAGCTGGATTGCCACATAGAGTGATCACAGTATATACATGCACAATTACACTGGCCCAGTGTGCATGTGTATGACACCTTGCAGGTGGCCTTCTCTTCTTTTGGCTCGGGGTCTGCACTGCTCAGCCTATACATATGCAATCTTTTCTCAGCTTGTTGTGAGCTGGGTCAGTTAATGGTCACCTTATTTCTATAGTTATCAAAAAAAAAGGGGCTATTGTGATCAACAAGTGCAGCACTCAATGTATGGCTTTCCTCTAAAACGTTAAAAGAAAAAAAAAAGAAAAAAGACAGCAGTATGAAAGCAAGCTTGTGGGATCAGTAGACGTTCACAGGGATGTTATTCTCCTGTAAGAAACTGCCCCCCCCCCCCCCAAATTGGACATGAGTCTTTGTGCTGGGAAATGCCACTCTTCAAGCATGCAGTTTCCACTGACATGGCCATAGATTGTGTGTCTTTCTTGTGCTGCTGCAAAGGAGGGGCTGCACACAGTCTCACACAAAGCCAGTTGTAATAATGAGATGCTGACGCTTAGATTGCTCACAGAAAAAAAGATGCTGTTGTTGAGAGCAGCCATTGGAAATGTAATGTCACTCTCCAGGAATAAGGAGGTTGTCCAATAAAAGGAGTGGCTGGGTGAGACTTTGCGAAGCATCGGCTATCAGTCTCTCGATGGAATCTGCTGAGCTGGATAAGTGTGGCTGAAAATCTGAGGTGGGGCTTTTGGTAGAGCGTGTGCTATCATTTGTACAACAACAATCATTACTCAGCATGGAAAACAGTACTGAAATAATACCCCGGCGTACACAGTCATTAAAAAAACATGAAATCACATTACACTCACCGGCCACTTTATTAGGTACACCTGTTCAGCTGCTTGGTAACACAAATTGCTAATCAGCCAATAACATGGCAACAACTCAATGCATTTAGGCATCTAAACGTGGTGAAGACAACTTGCTGAAGTTCAAACCGAGCATCAGAATGGGCGAGAAAGAGGATTTAAGTGACTTTGAACGTGGCATGGTTGTTGTTGCATGGTTGCATGGTTGTTGTTGCAAGACGGGCTGGACTGAGTATTTCAAAAACTGTTGATCTACTGGGATTTTCATGCACAGCTATCTGTGGGGTTTAAAGAGAATGGTCCGAAAAAGTGAAAATATCCAGTTGTGTGGACGAAAATGCTTTGTTAATGTCAGAGGTCAGAGGAGAATGGATGGAATGGATGAAGATGATATAAAGGCAACAGTAACTCAAATACCCACTCGTTACAACCAAGGTATGCCGAATACCATCTCTGAACACACAACACATCAAACCTTGAAGCAGATGGGCTACAGCAGTAGAAGACCACATCAGGTGCCACTCCTGTCAGCTAAGAACAGGAAACTGAGGCTACAATTTGCACAGGCTCACCAAAATTGGACAATAGAAGATTGAAAAGAACGTTGCCTGGTCTAAAGAGTCTCGATTTCATCTGCGACATTCAGATAGGGTCAGAATTTGGTATAAACAACATGAAAGCATGGATCCATCCTGCCTTGTATCAACGGTTCAGGCTGGTGGTGGTGGTGTAAAGGTGTGGGGGATATTTTCTTGGCGCACTTTGGGCCCCTTAGTACCAATTAAGCATCATTTAAATAGTATTGTTGACCATATCCATCCCTTTATGACTACAGTGCACCCATCTTCTGATGACTACTTCCAGCAGGATAATGCACCATGTCACAAAGCTCAGATCATTTCACCACTGGTTTCTTGAACATGACAATGAGGTCACTGTACTCCAATGGCCTCCACAGTCACCAGATCTCAATCCAATAGAGCACCTTTGGGATGTGGCGGAAGAGATTCGCATCATGGATGTGCAGCCAACAAATCTGCAGCAACTGTGTGATGCTATCATGTCAATATGGACTAAAATCTCTGAGGAATGTTTCCAACACCTTGTTGAACCCATGCCAAGAAGAATTAAGGCAGTTCTGAAGGCAAAAGGAGGTCCAACCCGGTAGTAGCACGGTGTACCTAATAAAGTGGCCGGTGAGTGTAGATGCTAAATGCAGTAGGAATAGTCCAGTTTGATTTATTTGGCTTCATTGCATTATTTTGGATAGCTAGAAATAAATATGGAATAAACTGCAATGTAATATGCAAATTATGTCAGTTTCCAGAAGAGCCAGGCACAATTTGCTTTGTGGGTGGCCCTGTGGGCCCCCTCCTGTCTAACATCCTTTGAAAGAAAAATTTACAGAGTTGGGTGGAAAATTGTCAGCCAAACGGCGTCTGCATCCAACCAGATGTAGTAGTGTTTGAGTTTTCCAGAAGCCACTGCCAGTGGCTGTCAAAACACAATAGCCCAGAACAGGGATTCGTCTACCTGTGCTATATAGCATGGCTGCAGGAGTCTTTAGGCCTAATTTACATTTGAGATTGGAGGACAGTAAAACACACAGTTGAGACATTTTTTACTGCCCCCCCCCCCCTCAAACCGCTCTCCCTGAAACTGTAAAAGCAGCAGGTTTACACATGCTGTGACCACAATGCAAAACTGATCCCTCCATCACGTTCAGCAGGCAGTCCCACCCAATGCACACGAGCCATTCAATATTCCATTCTAGTGCAGGCTTTTAGGGGTTAAAATAGCCAGAGAGGAGGTGACATAATGTCTTCTCGCTTCCTGTCAAACACCCTCTGAAGAGCGATCCACTGCAGATAGCTCTTTATGTAAACAAGCCCTTATATTTTTGTTCTCTAGGCTGGCGGCTGAATACAAAAAAAATCAAATCAGTCAATGGTTATCCTTATTATGGGTGTTATGATACAAATAACAGAGAGAAAACTAGTAGGGCATGTATTTCTTTAGCTAAAGGGTTAATCCATGAATCGTGATGATCTAATCTCAATGACTCCCTGAATATTCCTCTAGTATCCATTACAGCTCTGAATCCCTTGTGTCTAGAGTAACACTGATCTTCTAACATTGCCTGTCCTATAAACCAAGCATGCTCAACCTGTTTTATTATCTATCCCTAAGTATGAACAAGATGGAATACCCGTTTTAATTTCCCATTGTTCTCAGACCCCCCAAAACATTATTCTTTATAGATATCTATCAGATCACATTTTTATTAGCTAAGGGCTCAATTCATTTATTGGATTGTACACCCAGGACATGAATGACCAGATTGAATGAGCTGCTATAAAAGATAATAAAGCGGACCCCCAGGCTCCCCCCCTCCCCAAATTTTTTTTTTTAAGTCAGCAGCTACAAATTAGCTGCTGACTTTTAATATTAGGGCACTTCCCTGTCCAGGAATCCAGCGGTGTGCTCATATAAGCTAATTTTTCAAATGGCTATTGGGTCCTGGCACCACCATCTTACATAGTTACATAGTTACATAGTTAGCTAGGCCGAAAAAAGACACAAGTCCATCCAGTTCAACCATAAAAAAAAATAAAAATAAATAAAAAATAAAATATATCATACAATCCAATAAACCCCATTCTATACCCACAGTTGATCCAGAGGAAGGCAAAAAAAACCCCCAAAAGAGCATGCTCCAATCTGCTACAGCAGGGGAAAAAAAATCACTTCCTGATCCCCCGAGAGGCAATCTGATTTTCCCTGGATCAACTTTACCTATAAATGTTAGTACCCAGTTATATTATGTACATTTAGGAAAGTATCCAGGCCTTTCTTAAAGCAATCTACTGAGTTAGCCAGAACCACCTCTGGAGGGAGTCTATTCCATATTTTCACAGCTCTTACTGTGAAGAAACCTTTCCGTATTTGGAGATGAAATCTCTTTTCCTCTAGACGTAAGGAGTGCCCCCTTGTCCTCTGTGTTGACCGTAAAGTGAATAACTCAACACCAAGTTCACTATATGACCCCTTATATATTTGTACATGTTGATCATATCCCCCCTTATTCTCCTCTTCTCAAGGGTGAATAAATTCAGTTCCTCTAATCTTTCCTCATAACTATAGTTACATAGTAGGTGAGGTCGAAAAAAGACACAAGTCCATCAAGTTCAACCTATGTGTGCGATTATATGTCAGTATTACATTGTATATTCCTGTATGTTGCGGTCGTTCAGGTGCTTATCTCATAGTTTCCTGAAACTATTGATGCCCCCAGCTGAGACCACCGCCTGCGGAAGGGAATTCCACATTCTTGCCGCCTTTACAGTAAAGAACCCTCTACGTAGTTTAATGTTAAACCTCTTTTCTTCTAATCTTAATGAGTGGCCACGTGTCTTGTTAAACTCCCTTGCGCAAAAAAGTTGTATCCCTATTGTGGGGTCACCAGTACGGTATTTGTACATTGAAATCATATCCCCTCTCAAGTGTCTCTTCTCCAGAGAAAACAAGTTCAGTCCTCGCAACCTTTCCTCATAACTAATATCCTCCAGACCCTTTATTAGCTTAGTTACCCTTCTTTGTACTCGCTCCATTTCCAGTACATCCTTCCTGAGGACTGGTGCCCAGAACTGGACAGCATACTCCAGGTGCAGCCGGACCAGAGTCTTGTAGAGCGGGAGAATTATCGTTTTATCTCTGGAGTTAATCGCCTTTTTAATGCATGCCCATATTCTGTTTGCTTTGTTAGCAGCAGCTTGGCATTGCATGCCATTGCTGAGCCTATCATCTACTAGGACCCCCTGGTTCTTTTCCATCCTAGATTCTTGACTAAGGGGAATCGGCAGGGAAGCCTCGCTGCTTCACAGCTGGTTTCCTACTGCGCAAATCGTGCTGCGCTATGTGAATGGGCTGCAGGGAAAGGAGGAGGGGGGGATGGGGCAAAAGGTGCTAAATGTGGCAGCGGAGGGGACAGACAAGCGGAACTTCCCCTTTTGGGTGGAGCTCCACTTTAAGTGACTTAGAGCAATAGAAAGCATTTCTGCTAGGAATTCCAAGTTAAACACTAACCGAATAGAACAGACTCAAACTACTTGTGCAGATCCAAATCTTAATTAGCTGTCAGCTTTTGAGGAAGAAAGTTAATTAATAACCAGTATCTGTGCAAAATCCATTTCATCTGATCTGACCCATAAACATGATATTGTTGGATGATCTGGCTAAAACATAAAGTATCTTGTCACAGCTCAACTCATCTCTTGCTAGCAATGAACTGCTAATGCTATCAAGGAAATATATAATATATAACTACATTTCCCATGATGCTCATGCACTCTGCAGTGTAGTGGAGCATCATGGGAAATGTAGTTTTAATCTGGGGTGCCAAGGCTCGCCATCACTGGTCTAGTGCTTTGCAATTTACCCAAAGTACATAGAGTCTACTTTCCATCAGTTAAGCTGGCCACACACTAGTAGATTTACGAACAAATGTACAAACAATCGTATGAAAATTCTCATCAGTAGATATAAGGACTTGACAAATGTTGTTCGAAGGTACTTTTGTTTGCTTTTATTATTCAATTTTGCATCGAATGTAACATCCCAAACAAAAATTACATTTGCTGTTAGAAATTAGTTTTTTAGAGAGAAAAATTGCCCACAGTGGCAGCTCCAGGCTAAGCAACATACAGGTACGTAGCAGCTTACTTGGTGTTTTTTAGGCGCACTGTGCGCACCCCCTGCTGATCTGTGCTGTGATTGGACACAGCATGAGTTTGTTAGCAGGTTGCAGCCAATGATTCTGGCTGTATACCTGCTGATTGACTGTGGCCATTCACAGAACAGACCTCTGTATGGTTGTAAACAGAATACACTGGACCTGGCCAGTTTCTTCCTCCCTGAACTCTTTTCTTTCAGGCAGAGAAGCCAGACAGATTCTGTGAGTACAAGCAGCACATACAGTGCATCTGGAAAGTATTCACAGCGCTTCACTTTTTTCCACATTTTGTTATGTTACAGCCTTTTTCCAAAATGGATTACATTCATTATTTTCCTCAAAATTCTACAAACAATACCCCATAATGACAAAGGGAAAGAAGTTTGTTTAAAATCTTTGCAAATTTATTTAAAAAATGCCCAATACTATGATGAAGCACCTTTGGCACCAATTACAGCCTCAAGTCTTTTTGAGTATGATGCTGCAAGCTTGGTACACCTATTTTTAGGCAGCTTCTCCCATTCTTCTTTGCAGGACCATTCAAGCTCCATCAGGTTGGATGGGGAGCATCGGTGCACAGCCATTTTCAGATCTCTCCAGAGATGTTCAATCGGGTTCAAGTCTGGGCTCTGGCTGGGCCACTCAAGGATATTCACAGAGCTGTCCTGTAGCCACTTCTTTGTTATCTTGGCTGCGTGTTTAGGGTCGTTGTCCTGTTGGAAGATCAACCTTTGCTCCAGTCTGAGGTCCAGAGCGCTCTGAAGCAGGTTTTGATCAAGGATGTCTGTACATTGCTGCATTCATCTTTCCCTTGATCCTGACTAGTCTCCCAGTTCCTGCTACTGAAAAAAATTCCCACAGTATGATGCTGCCACCACCATGCTTCACTGTAGGGGTGGTATTGGCCAGGTGAAAAGCAGTGCCTGGTTTCCTCCAGACATGATGCTTGCCATTCAGGCCAAAGAGTTCAATCTTTGTTTCATCAGACCAGAGCATGTTGTTTCTCATGGTCTGAGAGTGCTTCAGGTTCCTTTTGGCAAACTCCAGGTGGGCTGGCATGTGCCTTTCACTGAGGAGTGGCTTCCGTATGGCCACTCTACCATACAAGCCTGATTGGTGGAGTGCTGTGTAGTTGTTGTTCTTCTGGAAGTTTCTCCTCTCTCCATAGAGAAATGCTGGAGCTCTGTCAGAGTGACAATCAGGTTCTTGGTCACCTCCCTGACTAAGGCCCTTTAATTTTGAGTGTCATGGCAAAGGCTGTGAATACTTATGTACATGTGATTTTTTTGTTTTTTATTTTTAATAGACACTTCTTTCACGTTGCCATTATAGGGTATTGTTTGTAGAGGCTGTAACATAACAAAATGTGGAAAAGTGAAGCGCTGTGAATACTTTCCGGATGCACTGTATACATTTGCATACACGTGTTAGGCACATTTATCCTATTGATAGCCCTGCAGTGTTAATTTTGTTGGGAAAAAAATTTTCATCAAAATTTTCATCAAAATTTTCATCAGCGTTTTTTTTACAGTGGCGGAAACTAAACGAAAAGTACAGCACATTTTCATCCACTGACGAAAACAATGACAACAATCAGTTCCGTTTTCCTTACTGAACGAAGACAAATGAAAATGTGAGAGAGGGACGTTAACCCTTGTGACCACCGTCCCAGAGCACTGTGTGCATTACAGGCCTCTCAGACCACCGCCCTAGAGCACTGTGCATTACAGCCTCTCCTCAGACCACCATCAAGAGCACTGTGCAGCATTACAGGCCTCTCAGACCACCGTCCCAGAGCACTGTGCATTACAGGCCTTCCCTCAGACCACCATCCAGAGCACTGTGCAGCATTACAGGCCTCTCAGACCACCGTCCCAGAGCACTGTGCATTACAGGCGTTCCCTCAGACCACCATCCAGAGCACTGTGCAGCATTACAGGCCTCTCAGACCACCGTCCCAGAGCACTGTGCATTACAGGCGTTCCCTCAGAGCACCATCCAGAGCACTGTGCAGCATCACAGGCCTCTCAGACCACCGTCCCAGAGCACTGTGCATTATAGGTCTCCCCTCAGGCCACCATCCAGAGCACTGCGCAGCATTACAGGCCTCCTTGGACTGTCCATGTCCAGAGCACTGTGCAGCATTACAGACCTCCTCAGACCACTGTCCAGACCACTGTGCAGCATCCTCAGACTGTCAAGAGCTGCTAATTCTATATCTGTGAGTTTGTTTAACCACTTCAGCCCCGGAAGAACTTGCCCCCTTTCTGACCAGAGCACTTTTTGCGATTCGCCACTGCGTTGATTTAACTGACAATTGCGCGGTCGTGCGACGTTGTACGACGTTGTACCCAAACGAAATTGACGTCCTTTTTTCCCACAAATAGAGCTTTCTTTTGGTGGCATTTGATCGCCTCTGCGGTTTTTATTTTTTACGCTATAAACAAAAAAAGAGCGTAAATTTTGAAAAAAAATGCATTATTTTTTACTTTTTTGCTATAATAACTATCCCCCAAAAATCTATATAAAAAATTATTTTTCCAATATGTATTCTTCTACTTATTTTTGGTAAACATAAATTGCAATAAGCGTATATTGATTGGTTTGCGCAAAAGTTATAGCGTCTACAAAATAGGGGATAGTTTTATGGCATTTTTATTATTCATTTTTTTTATTAGTAATGACGGCGGTCTGCGATTTTTATCGGGACTGCGACATTATGGCGGACACATCGGACATTTTTGACGCTATTTTGGGACCATTGTCATTTATACAGCAATCAGTGCTATAAAAATGCATTGATTACTGTGTAAATGACACTGGCAGTGAAGGGGTTAACCCACTAGGGGGCAGTGAAGGGGTTAAGTGTGTCCTAGGGAGTGATTGTAACTGTGAGGGGGCTGGACTTCAACACACAGGACAGTGATCACTGCTCTCGATGACAGAGACCTGTGATCTCTGTCCTGTTACTAGGCAGAACGGGGAAATGCTTTGTTTACAAAAGCATCTCTCCGTTCTTCCTCTCCGTGACACGATCGCGGGCACCCGGCGGACATCGAGTCCGTGGGACCCAGGGTCACAGAGGCCGTGGCGGGCGCCTTAAAGGGGCTATACCTGTATGGCCTTTTGCCTGCCAGTCCCATTCTGCTGACGTACATCGTGCGCTGGTCGGCAAGTGGTTAAACCTAATACCATAAATAATAACTCCACGAGTCTATAATGAGTTTAATAATTCTAGAGAAATGCTTAAGGCTGGGTTTACACTGCCGTACGGAGCGGCTCACAGCAGGGGTCCGGTGCGTCCCTGTTTACCATTTCAGGTCCAATTTCTGTCAGAATTTTTGGCTGAATTCGGACCTGAAACGGACCAGAAGACACACAGGACTCCTGTGCAATTCTCTGAGAAGCCGCTCCGGAGATGTGTGAACCAGCTCCATTGAGAGCGGGTCATAGGCTCCTGACATGCGAATTGGATGCAGGGAAACCCCACAAGGTCAGATAAAAACAGACCAGATACAGTATTCATCAAATCACAATAATGCAAGAACATGAATGCGGTTGGAAATAAAACATATGTGTAAACATGAACAAACTGAAAAAATAAACAACAAGTATTCATCAAATCACAATAATGCAAGAACATGAATGCGGTTGGAAATAAAACATATGTGTAAACATGAGCAAACTGATCTTAAAAATAAACAATACAAGGCAATAAGCGTATAATGAGATTTGGGGTTTGGCGCACAAGATATGGCGTTCTACATATTAATCGGGGAAAGTATTTATTGGCGAATTTTAATATTCATTGTCTTTATAATCATTAATGACGTCGGGTACTGACGATAATAATCGGGGGATCTGCGGGACCATTTTGGTCTGGTAGCTATCGCGCCCTTATTGACGCTTATTTTGGGAGACCGATTGTCATTTATTAATACAGCAATCAGTTCTATAAAAATGGCCATTGATTACAGTGTACATGACACTAGGCCGTGGATGGGGTTGTTCAACCAATACGGGGGCAGTGTAAGGGGTTAAGTGCTGTATCTAGGGTGAGATATGTTACTAGAGAGTGGGTGTATGCTGACTCTCAACACCCAGGACAGTTGCTCACTGCTGCTCGCATGAACAGAGGCCTGTGAATCTTGTCTGTTACTAGAGCAGAACGGGACATGCAAGAACATGAATGCGGTTGGAAATAAAACATATGTGTAAACATGAGCAAACTGAAAAAATAAACAATCAAGGACTTATCAACCACCATCTTGAGTCTAAGCCTTATTGATAAAGGCATTTATGTCCCAATCAATATTCATCCCAAAAGGCGAATATGATTTGAGCTGGTAAATCCAAAATGTTTCCAGACGTGATACCCCCCGTAAGGAGGACTCTCCTCTCCAATGAGGGACAAATTTGTCTATAATCTGAAATGTGGTACCTAGTGGATTCTTGTTGTAATAGTGAAGGTAGTGTCTAGGTACACTATTTTTTTGATGCTGGCAATATGTCCATTCACCCTCACAGAGAAAGTTTGTCTAATGTACTGCTTCTTGCAAGGGCAAGTAATTAGATAAACAGTGTATCAGGTAGCACAGGTGGTAAAGTGTTTCATCTCGTATGTTATAAAAGTGGCAGTAGACACAAAGGACTCAGATTTCCTCCTGCCGCATGTATTATGCATACATACATTACATTTACGACAGGGATAATACCCTTTAAGATTGTAAAAAAAACAAAGCTCTTATCGGGGGAATCTGTCCACTCAAGGGCTGCGCTCCCCTATAAATTACTCCAGCACAATCTGGGAGTGCGGGGCCCAGCACTCGACCGTTTTTTAGCACCTTCCAATGACGGTTAAAAATATATTTTTTGTGTTGTACAGAAAACTCACGAAGGACCACCTAAACTTTGTGTACTGTTTGTATTTACTATATAAAGCGCAGTGTGGGCGAGCAAGCTCATAACCCAGTTGAAGTCCCATAGGACGAATCGCGTTGGGTTCTTGCCTGCTAAGCTCTGCACACTGCGCCTGTTTTATGAATTTTTTGTGATCACATTTTAAATGCACACATCTTGAAGGATGTTTGTATTTTTTATACACCATTAAATCCATATGTTGTTTTATCCACGCCATGTGGAAGCCTTCCTTTTCTTTCTTTAAGACCCCTTTCACACTGAGGGCGTTTTGCAGGCGCTATAGCGTTAGAAATAGCGCCTGCAATCCGCCCTCAAACTGCTGCTCCATTTAACCCAGAGGGCTTTCACACTGCAGCAGTGCTCTGGCAGGACGTCAGGAAAAGTCCTGTCAGCAGCTTCTTTGGAGCGGTGAAGGAGCGGTGTGTTTACCGCTCCTCCACCGCTGCTCCCATTGAAATCAATGGGGCAGCGCTGTAATACCGCCGGCAAAACGCCGCTATTGTGGCGTATTGCCGGGGGTTTTAACCCTTTCTCGGCCGCTAGCGGGGGGTAAAAGCGCCCCGCGAACGGCCAAAATGCGGCGCAAATCCGACGGTAAAACGCAGCTAAAAATAGCGGCATTTTACCGCCGACGCTATGCGGTGTGAAAGGGGTCTTATGATCACCTTTTACCAACTGCTGGAGGAAATCCTTAAAGATATCATACAGATCAGGAGATTGTGGTCGCTTTCCTGCTTCCGGTTCGCCTGTTTATTCCATTTCTGAGAGTACCTTATCAACTATTGGAGATCGTGGCCTGAAATCCGGGTTTCCATACATGCTTGTGTGACCCACCGCCGCTGGCGTGTGTGTCCACGTTTTATGCTAAGAGTACCTACCCCTTCTTTGGGTGGTGGAAGCACAATCCTGGGTGTTTTAGGAATATTGGAACTTTACCATCTATGTTTTTGAGATCCATTTGATTCTCATGTCATCATGGGCCATTCCTGAGGAGTACATCATAACACTCATCATTGATGGACTTTATATTGTGTTAATATGTATTAAGGTTGATTTCATTATCTACTGACACTTCATTTTTATATATTGTTTATTCATATATATTTCTTCACTTTATTTTTCATTCTCTTTTATATGGAGTCACTTGACCCTTAGGTGTTATTTGGATTAAGGTTACCATTAATACCACTGAATTTAACGATCAATGCATGTTTTTTCCTAAAAACATTACAGTATAACTGCTGTTGTGCACGTCCACTTATTACTCAGTTTATGCATTGTGTTCAAGTGCCAGCAAAATTGAATTTTACTAGGCTAGTGTCGCTCCAGATTTTATGTTTTTTTTCCATTCATAAGAACAGTGTGAATCAGAAAAATGCCACATATTGATCACTAAATGGAGCTGATGATCATAGGAAATAAATACTTATTTCCTATGATCGTCAGCTCCATCTGATGGCCATAATGTGATATTTTCCTGATTCACACTATTCTTATGAATGAATAACACATTCTCCCTGAAGAGAAAATAGACTAGCAACGTTTGAATTTTCTGGCATTCGCACAGAATAAATGTACGTGCGGTTTTGCAGGACAAATAGCTTAGCAAATATTTTATAAATACACCACTTAAATTACAAGTGCAAATACTTGTATGAAAAGGCATAAAACAATAATACCTGTGTCTACCTCAAACCACCAAAAGCAAATTTGTATGGAGGACCATCACAAAGAGAATAATCACAAGTTTTCTTTTCCAGTTTTGCCTGGAGTAGTCCTTTAAATTGGTAAATGATGTCATCTGCTCTACTGAGTGCATATGATAGGCAGTGTAATTGGTATCTGAATGATGTCACCTTCTGGAAGCAGTAAAGTCACACATATTGTAACATCTTTTTCAGCTGACACTATAAGCTAGCTGAATATGGTTCTGGAAAACATTGCGGGCATTGTAGGTCTCTGGATTTTCACTATACTGGTACTATTTGTCCTTTTAATGTAGTTCACAGGAATCTGAAAACGAAAAATGATGTCATTATTTCCAATTGTCATTCCTGATTAAAACTCAATGTAAAACAAATAGGTTCTGTTACAGGAATATGAATGTGGAAATTGTGAGTTGTCAGGAAGTTCTGGACAGTAATCAAACAATAGAACTGGAGGCTGCACAGCTAATAAGGAGCAACTGAAGGCAAAACGTGAAATCAATGAGTGAATCGTTCATATGTTCTACCTGTAGGGGCTCATTCACATGGATGGAGAAAACACTGCATTCAGATGTGTACAGTGTATCATTTTGTATGCAACTAAACACAGCACTAATGAAGCCTAAGGGCCCGTACACACAGCTGCATCTTGCAGCGTAAATTTGCACGTTCGGTGGTGAAGAAAAAAAGTGGAGCAGAAGTGCGTCTAGATTTTTATATTCATCCGTAATTAATGATATATTCATGTAAACAATTGTTATTGGCATACAGTGTACAGTGGCCCTATCAGCCACTGCTCAGGGCCAATATGTAAATACCAACAATGTGTAATCAGCTGATTATACACTATTGATTTGGCATATTCCCTGTGTACTCCAAGAAAGCTTTGAGCTTTCCTGCACCTGCGTGCCTTGTGTAACCCAATAGACCTTCCAGCGTTTCATGCACCTGTATACTCCTGTCCTGGTGAACTTTCAATAGTCTCAGCACCCCAGTGCTCCCAGGGACTCTTGCACTCCTGTCCTCCCAGCACCCCAGTGCTCCCAGGGACTCTTGCACTACTGTCCTCCCAGAGCCACTAGGGAATTTTGCTCTCCTGTTCTCCCAACACCCCAGTGATCCCAGAGACTCCTGCACTCCTGTCCTGCCAACACCCCAGTGATCCCATGGACTCTTGCACTCCTGTCCTCTCAGCACCCCAGTGCTCCCAGGGACTCTTGCACTCCTGTCCTCCCAGCACCCCAGTGCTCCCAGGGACTCTTGCACTCTTGTCCTCCCAGCACCCCAGTGCTCCCAGGGACTCTTGCACTCCTGTCCTCCCAGCACCCCAGTGCTACCCGGGACTCTTGCACTCTTGTCCTCCCAGCACCCCAGTGCTACCCGGGACTCTTGCACTCCTATCCTCCCAGCACCCCAGTGCTACCCGGGACTCTTGCACTACTGTCCTCCCAGCACCCCAGTGCTACCCGGGACTCTTGCACTCTTGTCCTCCCAGCACCCCAGTGCTCCCAGGGACTCTTGCACTCCTGTCCTCCCAGCACCCCAGTGCTACCCGGGACTCTTGCACTCTTGTCCTCCCAGCACCCCAGTGCTCCCAGGGAC